>PVKE010001723.1:0-94261 GCA_004027555.1 Craseonycteris thonglongyai
CAGTGTGATCTTTGGCATTGCATTTCATTGGCCAGTGCCTCGTAATTAGGAGAGTATGACGACAACCCTGTTAGCAAACAATTATTAAGATGCTCATCGGTAAGTCGAGATCTATATCGTGATTTTATTAAATTCATGTTTGAAAACAAAGATTCGCATAAATACGTTGACTCGAAAAACGATTTGATTTTATATGCCGTTTTTTTTAAAAATGGGAGCCTTTCTTTGTCGACTATGTTCCATAAGTCCTCTGATATTAAGGATTTTAGCAAAATATCGTTCTTAAGCTTCAAAATTTCTAACTCTAGTTCTTCTGCTTTCCCCTGAACAAGGTTTGCAATACATGCGGCTAGTTCTATTCCATTTATTTGGCAAGTAAAAGGATTGATACAGAAGGAGACAATTGGCTCGATATTTGTAAACTGCAGAAATCTCTCTTCAAACTGTTTTTGGAGCACTTGCAGAGTCTCAATAAATAATGACACGTTTAATTCATTGTTACCTAGCATTTTCCTCATATATGGGAAGTGCACGAGAGACTTGATATGCAGATGTGATAACAACAAAGTCAATTTTGCTTTAAATGCATTTACAGAGCTTATCATTTCAGCTATATTTTTGTCTTTTCCCTGCAACTCCCAATTGAAAGAATCTAATTTTCCCATGGTGTCAGCAAGAAAACCCAAATCCACCAGCCAGCAAGAGTCTGTTAGTTCATCCTAATTTTCATTTTTATCATGTATAAATGTTTTTATTTCTTCAATTAAGTTCACAAATCTTGTAAGAACTTTACCTTTACTGAGCCAGTGTACTTCAGTATGTAGGATGAGATCGTGTTCTTTATCTTCAGTACCTTCTAACAGGGCCTTGAAAAGTCGGTGTTGCAATGGAGCTGCTCGAATAGAGTTGATTACCTTTGTGACTATTTTCATAACATGTTCAAAAGGCAGTATTTTACAACACAAAGCTTCCTGATGGATAATACAGTGGTAGGACATAAAGTTTGAAAATGATTCATCTTTCAATCCTTTGTTTTTACCAACCATTGCTGGTGCCCCGTCGGTAGTTATCGCAGACAACTTATGCAAAGGCATGTTTATCGACCTGGCGTATGTTCTGAAAGTTTTATAAATATCCTCACCTCTCGTCTGTCCTTCCATTGGTAATATTTGCAATAGCTCCTCTTTTACTGTGACGTTACTAAATACCATTCTCACCATAACTGCCAACTGTGCAGTGTCTGATATGTCTGTTGACTCATCAAATTGCAGAGAGAAGCAGTCACATATTTCCAAGTCAGTCTTTAACCGAGTTTGCAAGTCTTTTGAAATTGCGTGTATTCTTCTTGTGACTGTGTTATTTGACAACTGTAGGTCTTGTATCGCTGACATAATCTCACGCTTGTTAGAATATTCCTCAAACAAACAATCGGCAGCAGTCAGAAATGCTTCTTTTAACAATTCACCATCCTGGAAAGGTTTTTTCTTCTTTGCAAGCATGTGAGAAATTTTGAAAGAAGCAATGGTTGCCTTTTTAGATTTTTCCACATGTCTAGTGAAAATAGTCTGTTGAGAAGTTAAACTTAATTTTAGTTGATTTATTTTTTCTTTCTTCAGATTTAAGTGGATAATTCGTATCAAAAGTGGTATGACTTGTCTGAAAGTGACGTTCAACATTATGTTTTTTCGGCACTGCAATACTACTGCCACACAGCAGGCAAACGCATTTACCTTTAAATTAATGAAACAATATGATTCCTCCCAGTCTGTGTTAAAATTATAGGTTCGCTTTCTCTTATTTGGTCCACTCATTTTAGGACTAAAAAAATAAAAATAAAAATAGTTATAGAACTACAATATCATATCAAATTGCCACCATAATAATAGATTACCTACCTTGCTTTGAGTTCATTTAAAATCGAATAGATCAAAACACTGTGATCCTAGCTAACCGTCACGACCTGATCAGTCCAGCAACCGCAATCAAAACGGCAACTTCGCGTCTCCCGGTTGGGTGGAGGAGAGTTTAAAGAGCGCAGCGGCTAAACAAGACGCGACGTGTACAAAGGCGAAAGCTAGGGAAAAACTTATACATACGATATCGCAGACATACCAACGGATATAATAAACCTGTGTAGATACTCAAACAATATTTTAAAATTCTAACAAATGTATAAAAGTAAATTATAGTTTTACTTAGTGTTTATGAAAAACTTCTGATGCAGTCAAATAATGGCAGGTGCACACAAATTGGGCCGTGGTCGCCATGGCGCCCGCGGGCACAGGATTGGGAATCCCTGCTCTAAGCTCTTAAAATTTTTATATTTGGAAGCAAATAACTGGGTGGACCCAGGTCTGAACTGTAGGGAGGGTGGTTTAATGTTTGGAAGCCACGGTTGTGAAGAGTAGCCAGCACAACATTGCTCTTATGCTTGGTGCATTGCTGTGCAGAAGCAGCCCCCTTTGGCCCATTTTCCTCCTCCTCTTCACAGATTCTTTTAACTGATTCAGCAGACTGGAATAATACTCTCCAGTTATTGTGACACCCTTATCCTTTAATTGATTAGCAGGATACCCTCTGTATCCCCTCAAAACAGTCATTTTTCCAGCTAATTGCAACACCTTGAACTTCTTAGGGGGTGGTGTGCCCTTTTCATGATAATGCACGAACTCCTTCTTTGACTCAGGCTCATAATGATGAACCCAAGTTTCAACTCCAGTGACAATCTGGTATAAAACTTCATCTTTGTTGTCTTTGCAGAGGTCCAGAAACTGTCATAAATATTCGACATGCTGTTGTTTTTGAAGTGTTGTGAGCATTCTAGGTACCCATCTTGCACTGACTTTTGACAGTCTTAGGTGCTAATGGAGAATATTCAAAATGGTTGTAGGTGATACTCCAACCATTTCTGCAAACTGCTTTGTATTCAGACTGGCATCTTCCATTACAGGTTTTCAACTTTTTTGACAGTGTCTGTGTAAGTGGCCTCAACAGGGTGTCCTGGATGGAGGTGGACTTCAATTGACTCTCTGCCTTGCTTGAACCATGGATTTCCCAGGGCAACAGCCCCCCATAAACCACAAACATCTCTTCCAAAATGATTTGAGATGTTTTCCCTTGTTCTATGAGGAACTTAAAAATGATGCTGCAAAATTCAATTTTATACATACTGGGGGTTTTCTTCACATTTGACATGCTTCTTTGGCAGTATCTGAAAGAACACTGATGCAAGTAGGCTAAAATTTGGCACATATTAGTATATTATAATTAGTCACACAAACTTTGTGCACTAGTGCTCCCACCTCTCTGATAAATTGCCATTCAGTGAATTTCTTGACCACCTCTTGTACTACTGTGTTTGGAATCCATATGTTGGCAGATTATCCTTGGTCTATTTCTTATTTCCTTAGTTCTGTGCTTTTATCGCGTTATTCTGCTTTCCCCATAAACTTTTATGGATTCCTAGAATGATATAGCTACAAGGGCTGAGCTCAGGCTTACCTAGCTGATAGCAATGTGACAGTTATAGACACTGACCCAACGGGCACCACAAGGAGTAGAGTCCAGGGCTTTGAGGATGTCCACCCTGATGCTCTTTCTCAGTATATCATGGTGTTTATGTTTCTCACAAATTCTTTGATTACCAGTAAAAAGATAATAGGAAGATTTTTTTTTTTAAAGATTTATTTATTTTTATTGTTTTTGACAGAGAGACAGAGAAGTGGGAGGGCCCAGAGCAGTCTCCATAGTTGTATGTCATTAGTTTTCTACATAGATTTAATTCCACAGGCTGGCACAGGGCTGCACACCTAGGAACTGGCTTGGGGCCTCCCGGAAGGGGGCCATGCCTCAGTGAGAACTAAACTGGGGCCACACCCCAGTTCAGCATGTGGGTCCACATGGGCCAGGGCCAGGGTCAGGATTCTGTCCTTGGACCCCAAGGCTGCAAGATGAGTGCTCGATGTGCTGAGCCATCCTGGCATCCCCAGAAATATATATATATGTTTTCTTTTTTTTTAATTTAAAAATACGTTTAAGGGGGTGATACAGTATTTTTGGATTTTCCTGAGCAATGTAAATATTTTGTGAGCCTTAAATTGGAAACTTAATTTTGTAGCATTTTAGATATCTGGATTTATATATTTCCTTATCAATTCGTATAGATATCCAGGAAGTGAAGTTAGTTTGGGAAATAGGTTGTAAAAGTAATCACTCAGACTTTTATTTTTAGGGATCAAGGTGGTCGGACATTGTGTGGTGTAATGAGGATTGGCCTAGTTGCAAAAGGCTTGCTGATTAAAGATGATATGGACTTGGAGCTGGTTTTAATGTGCAAAGACAAACCCACAGAGACCTTGTTAAATACAGTGAAAGATAATCTTCCTATTCAGATTCAGGTAAGTACAATATAATTGCACCTCTAGAAGAATTTGTAAAAGGTAAAAATAGGTAGTTACCTTGATGAATTCAGTAACAAGAAATTGGTAATAGTAAAGGATAGGTACAGACAAAAGGAATACCACTACTCTGGGTCACTGACTAATTGACCCCATTTGAAGCAAACTTCTTATGATTGTACTCAGGATACATTTACCAAATTAAGATGGCTATTCAGGTACAATCTGAAAAATTTCAGGTGTATCTTGCTAAGAGTCTTCATGTTTTCCAAACTAGGTCTCTTGGCATTATAGAACTCTTGGAAGGGTTGATATAATGCAGAAAAGAATTGAAAGATCAAAAGCCTAGATGAATGGAGACTTTTATAGATGATAACTTTTAAAATTGAAGACTCAGTTAATTAACAGTCACCCATTTGTTAATGGAAAGTTACAATTAATTACTTGTTTCCAAACCTTTTTCACACTGGGGTGCATTTTGGAAAAAAAAATTTTTTTTTAATAGGAGGATTATTTTAATTTTAATTTATTTATTTTTATTGTTTTGTTTTTGTTTTTTTTTTTGACAGACACAGACAGAGACAGAGAGGAGGGGGAGGGCCCAAAGCAGTCTTCATAGTTGACAGCATTAGTTTTCCATATAGCTTCACTCCACAGGTGGGCACAGGTCTGCTTAGGGCAGGAACTGGGCCAGGAACCTCCTGCATAGGCCCCAGCAAGAACTGAACTGGGGGCACACCCCAGTTTAGCATATGGGTTCGCATGGGCTGGGGCCAGGATTCAATCCTCGGTCCCCGGGGCTGCAAAGCAAGCACTTAACACACTGACATCCCAGCTTCCCACATTTTGAAACATTTAAGGTGGGCATGCTGCCTGGAAGATGTTGCTGAAGACTGAAAGCTCCAGGATAGAAGGCACTGGGTTAGTCTAGGGCTGTGATCACCGCCCTGTTACCTGTTCTGCCTGCCTGCTGAGGGCCATTTCATCACAATAGGAAGCCATGATCATCTTTCAGTTTCAGATGTGTTCTACATCAGTTAGGCCTTATATCCATGGCACATTGTAGGTATCAGTCCACAAGGTCCAAACTTTGAGTTGTTGAATGTATTTTTTTTCTTTTATTGGTTTCTTTTATTTGTATTTCTTCTAAGAAGACTCTTTCTGTCCCCAAGTAATAGGGATTTTAAACTTGTTTTTATTAGCTTTGTTAGTGGATCATTTTCTTTCATATTTACCAATTGAGCTTCAAAATCATCTTCCTGATTTTTTAATCTAACATTTTATTTTAAAGATTTGTTTTGTTTTGAGAGAAGGTGAGAGAGAGAGAGAGAGAGAGAGACGAGGGGAGGGCTCAGAGCAGTCTCCATAGTTGTACTTCATTACTTGTGACATAGTTTCATTCTACACAGGTAGATATGAGGCCCTGCAGGGTGGGAACCAAACTTGGGGCCTCCCGCATGGGAGGTAAGAACCTCCACGGCCATCTGGCAGTTACCAGTTGCATGCAGTTCATCATATAGGTTTACATGAGGAGGGGCCAGGATTACATCCCTGCACCTTGTGGTTGCAAGGCAAGTGCTCAACCTGCTGAGCTATCTATCCCACCATCCCATATCTAGCATTCTTAAAGATTTATTATTTTTTATTAGTTCTTGACAGAGAGAGACAGAAAGGGGGAGGGCCCAGAGCAGTCTGCATAGTTGAAAGCATTAGTTTTCCATATAGTTTCACTCCACAGGTGGGAGTGGGGCTGCGCAGGGCAGGAACTGGGCTGGGAGCCTCCGGCATAGGCCCTGGCAAGAACTGAACTGGGGACACACCCCAGTTCATCATATGGGTCCGTCTGGGCCGAAGCTGGAATTCGATTTCTAGTCTCTGGGGCTGCAAAGCGAGCACTTAATTCGCTGAGCCATCCCAGCTTCCCCCCTAATCTAGCATTCTTGACAGTCAAATTTGTGTTACTTGTTGCCACATTTCCCTGTATTAATTTTTGGAGCAACTATTTTACCAAATTGCCTTACATCTTCAATAAGAATTTTTTAAGTGACTGAACAAACATATTTCCATTCTCAATTCTGATGAAGAAACGTTTCTGGCTTTTTTTTTTTTTTAAGGATTTATTTTATTGTTTTTGACAGAGACAGAGAGAGACAAAGACAGAGAGAGACAGAGAGAAGTGGGAGAGCCCAGAGCAGTCTCCATAGTTGTATGTTATCAGTTTTTGACATGGTTTTGTTCCACACATGTGGGCGGGGGCCACACAGGGCAGGTCTGGTTTTTCATAGGGTTAAATTTATTTCTTTAAAATTAAAAAAAAAAAAAAAAATTTTTGTGATCATTTGGAGAGAGAAAGTGTTAAGCAATATGGAATACAATAATTAGCTACGAAATGGAAAGCTCAGTAACGGATTTCTGACTACACTTTTTGTTATTACAATGTTAATAAAATTTTTCTTGTTTCCATGTTTTATATTGCTTTACAGTTTAATCTGTGATTCTGTTATAGTGAACATTGTTATTCAAATCTGTAATAAAGTAATAATTAAATGGCTGGTCATATTATAGGCTTTTTCAGTCATCTCACCCCTCTGTCTGTTCCCTTTTAATAAGTCCTATTTCTTTTTTTAATTTCTTTTTTATTGTTTTTAACAGAGAGAGAGAGAGAGAGAGAGAGAGAGAGCGTGCGGAGATACAGAGAGAATGGGGAGGGCCCAGAACAGCCCCCACAGCTGTACATCACTGGTTTTTCCACATAGTTTCACTCCACAGGCGGGTGAGGGGCTGCACAGGGCAGGAACTGGGCCAGGGTCTCACCTCAGCGAGAACTGAACTGGGGGCACTCCCCAGCCCAGCATATGGGTCCACATGGGTCGGGACCGGGACTCGATCCTCGGTCCCCAGGGCTGCAAAGCGAGCGCTTAACCCACTGAGCCATCCCGGCTTCCCCATAAGTCCTATTTCTTGTGAGAGGGGTCATATTCCTCATGTGTTAGAGTGGAGAAAGGGTTGAGAACCAGTGCTATAATAAGTTGAAGTTCTTATTCTTAAAGTCTACCACATTTCTTCGGTATTAATGATACAGGAGCTTGGGCCAAGTTTCAGTCTGCATTTATAGAGCTTTCTCTGTGCAGATGACAACTGTGTGAATTCTATATTTTTTCTCTCCTGAGTGAGGGTCTTTTTCTGGGCACCACAGTTTTAAAATGCTCTTGTCAAGCTAGCAAGTGTTCAAGGGAGGAATGCAGGAGAGGGCATAGGCTGTGTAAACCATTTCAAATTTAAGGAGACTGCGGCTTTTTAGGTTAGAGGAGCCTAAACAAGACAAATATTTTTAGGTCTTTGAAGGGCTTCTTGGAGAAGGAAAAAGAGGCCTAAGCTCTTATGACCAATAATGGAAATTATTAGAAACATATTTTAATTTAATATATAGTCAATAGAGTTATCCAACAGTGAAACCAGCTGCTTTGTATGATGGTTTGATCCATTACAATAGGTATTTGGGTAAAGGTACCCAAATAAAATGGGGATATAATTATATACCTATCTCAGATTAAATTATATACATGTATACACACATATGCCCACTTACATACATACAAGCACACACATTATTAGTACTAATAATATTTTAGAAAATCATTTTAAGAATTTCTATTCTACCTTTATTGCCTGCTTCCCTCTTGTATTCTTAGTGTTTGTATGGAAAACCAATCTCTGATATGATAGATCTTATTTTCTTATGAGTTAAAAATACGTTTTTCTGAGTACTTACCATAGCAAAATTTGCAGTTATATGAGTGTCTTAATTAATTGAGGTTGTATCATACTTTTTCTCTACATATTCTTTTCTAGACCAATTTTAGAACTTCCTTGAGCAAGGGAGAAGAAGGATTACCAATACCAGAAATGGCTTATTATTAGTCTAGCCCCAGATTCATACCATGTGTTTATTACTTTGTATGTATCTTATGGTGATCTACATGCATAATTGAAAATTTTAGTTTGACTCATTTTCTGATGGACATCTTTAATGCTCTTATATTGACAAAATGAATGTGAGCAGTTTTTTGCTTTTTCTCTATATTGTATTTCTGTTTTTTCCCCCCAGTTACTGTGAGGCTTTTCCCTTCCTTGCCTTCCTCTATTCCAAGTTAGATAATGAATTTTTATGTTTTCTATCTTTTTTAAATGTTTAATGGTAAAATGTTATTTTAATATAAATGGCTCTTATTTCTTTTAATGCACTTTGATGAGCAGAAACCCAGTAGTGTTTCCATTCAGCTGTATATGTCAGGTAGTAGATAATAAATTTCACCACCAAGAAAGGCCCTGGGTATCTTATTTAACTGTGTACTTAATGTATAATAATATATTAAATATGACTTGTATGAGTCTAATTGGTAATTACTTGGTGGATGGCCCTTAAATTGTGTGTATTGGCTGTATGCTGAAAGAAGCAATGTACATTTCCCTTTGCATGTCAGATGACTTATCCCATATTGTTAGTTCTCACTGTCCTGACTTCTGAGACATAGCGTGAGAGAAGGGATGATACATGTTTGCACTAATTTTTCTGCTGGTGAGTGACTGTGTAGACATTCATTTTTATTTACTCTTACTTGGTTCTCTTTGAAAATCTAATATAAAAGTCTATATAATCGTAAATTTATTAGTACTTAGTAAGTGGGAGTTCCTTTTTAGTCCTATCAAAAAAAGTATTGGTTTAGAGAGCATGTCCAGCAATTTATTTTTCTACAATAGTTCTCTGTAATAATTTAAAGAACAGTAACTTACTCTTTATTACATTATGATGGTGTTGGTATTTTACTTTTAAGTATTAAAAATAATGAATTTAAATACTGTTAATAATTATATAGGGGAAGCTGGGATGGCTCAGTGGGTTAAGCGCTCACTTTGCAGCCCCGAGGACTGAGGATTGAATCCCGGCCCCGGCCCATGTGGACCCATATGCTGAACTGGGGAGTGCCCCCCGTTTGGTTCTCACCGGGGTGAGACCCTGGCCCAGTTCCTGCCCTGTGCAGCCCTGCATGCACCTGTGGAATGAAACTATGTGAAAAAACCAATGATGTGCAACTATGGAGACTGCTCTGGGCCCTCCCCCTTCTCTCTCTGTCTCTGTATCTTTCTCTCTCTGTCAAAAACAATAAAGATAAATCTTTAAAAAAAATAATAATTGTATAAATAGTTGACATTGTGGTTGCTTTTTGAGGGATGGAGAAAGAGGATTTGCTAACTTGAGTGGAGAAGGAAATGTTATCCCTTAACTAAAGGACTGGTTTAAAGACTTTATTCTGTTGTCACAGTATTATTAGTAGTTAACATTTGGAAACTAAAGCTGATCATAAATTTTCTGATTTTTTAAACTAATTAATTGTGTGTTTTTAAAACCTTGATGACTTTCAGAAACTCACAGAAGAGAAATACCAAGTGGAACAACATGTAGATGAGGCATCTATTATAATTCGGAATACAAAAGAGCCCACACTAACGTTGAAGGTGATACTTACTTCCCCTCTAATTAGGGATGAACTGGAGAAGAAGGATGGAGGTACACACATACATAAATATGTATATATACGTATATATTTGTTTTGTTCATAAAGGACCTCTTGAGTGCTATGTTAACTATACTTTATGGATTTAAGAAATAACTTTATTTTTTTATGCCACTCATAGCATTTTAAATGGCTTTGTTTCTACATAAATCATATTTTGCAAAAATGTATACATTCGAAATACAAAATGTTATTTCAAAAACTGTGCTTATCATGTTGGTTCTTAACTCTAATCTTTATACTGTTTTGGTGTTCTATTTTACTTTGTTTAGTTTTACATTGTCATTGGTATCATTAAACTTGTTCTGTGTAGTTTGATGTACTAGGTCTGATTTGAGGATTAAACATGGTCCAAAACAGTATTTTTTTCAAATTTACTCAGTTGTTTCAAATTACTCATTTGTACATTGGTCTGGACTTCTAATAACCATATAACCTTATAAGATTTATGCTTTACCTAATTGCCCATGTATAAATGTTTTATAATGCAAGAGATATAAATCAGGGGATTGATTAAAATAATAGTAATCTTTAGTAATACTTTTTTAATGAGGTTTGTGATCCTATTATCATTTTGAATATGATATACTTGTATGTGGGACTCATGCCTTAAACTAATTTTCTTCTGAAGTTAAAAAGAATTTCTGTATGGCAGTGTCATCCTTATAAAAAGAGTGAGAAATCTATTTAGTTTTGAGAAGTAATGGTGGAACTACATTTCTTTTTCTGATGTTTTTATCCTGCCAAGTTAGCTTGTTTCTGCCTCTCAGTCTTGTCCCTAGAAACTTGCCATGTGTTATTTCTCCTGTGTCAGACCTTTGACCAATTGGCCCCTCTCTGTCATGACAATTTAGAGACCATGTGGCTGGCCTATCTGGGCCAGTGGAGAGCTCCTGTTATTTTTCATCACAAGACATTATAAATATGATTGCTTTCTCCCCTACCTAAAATACCAGTGCAGTAAGAAATATTGGTCAGTTTCTTAATTTATTTCAAGTTGATAAAGGTAGAAAAAGACATATTACCAGTGATGTTAGAACTTATTAGAGTTCTGACAAACACGACTTATAGGATCACTTAAAGTAAAAATGATAGACTCCTTTAAAAAGTTTTTTGGGGGGTAACTAAAATCACCTACCTGTACCAAACCTAACATATAAACTAGACGCATCTATGAGTCATAGTTTAAAATTAAAGTGCATCCAGTCTATTGGGTTTCTGCATGTACTTTATTTTATTTTTTTTGCTCTATATAGAACCTCTAACACCTCTGACAAACCAATCTTAAATGGCTTAATTTCTTTAACAGCTTTTCAGTTCACCATTAACTGTAGAACTATAAAATGATTTCTGAAGTGTCAAGAAATTTCTAATTCTGGTAAGCTGTGTTCTCCTTGACCTCATGGTATAAAACTAACCATGTTTAAGTATAGTTGTAATTATAGGTATTAAAATTCTTTTGAGTATAGAGATATGTGAAAAAGATTGAAGTTGCCGAAGACTAAATTAATTATATGTTTGCTTGTAGCTAGCTGTAGGCATCCCTTCCATTACTTCTTTGAAAGTATTAAGAGAACATCAGACTTTTCCCCCACAGTTTTGTGGACTTAATGGGATTTTGTCATAGTTTTCAGTGATATCCTTAAGCTTAGTCTGTTGCCTTTATAACTTTAATTTCTGTTTAGAGAAATGAAAACATTCTTAGTGTATTGCATTCTTACTAGAAGACTAGTTAGTACAGAATGAAATTTGTGGTAAAGTAGGAGAGTCCATGTTGAATTGTTCAAGATGTTTGGGCTACTAAAGGATCCCTAGACCTCTTTAACGTTGTGTGGGATCAGGTAAGGTAAAGGATTCAGTTTGGCTCTAATGTTTTAATCATGTTACTTCCTCTACTTCTGAATGATACAAAGATTTGCTTTGCCATCCATTGTCCTTAACCTCCCAGCCCTATTGACTCACTTAATAGCTCATTTTGTCTAAACTGGGCTTTATCAAAGTGGTTTTTGATACTGCACTATCAGTTTTGTGTATTCCTGGGCATGTTGGAGGAACCACGCATAACCTGAGTATTTGAGACCTGAACCGTACGATTGTGTAGGGCTTGTTTCCTCATGCTAGGTGGATTTCCTCAACTTGACACAGTTCTTTTTAGCTGCATTGGTGAAAGCACAAGATTCATTAGGGTTCCTAAAATTTCTAAGACTGAGAGATATCCCTTTAAAGAAAATCTTCACTCATTTTCTTTCTCAAAGTTAAAGAAATACATTGTAACTTTCTTCAAGGAGATATTTTTCTATAGAATCTCAGCTTTGCCTCTCCCCACAAAACAATCTTATTCACAATATACATATACACCTCACATCTTTCTCTTCCCTGTTTACTTGCCACACATTTGGGTAAAAATCTAAAAAACGGGGAAAAGTGTGGTTGAGAGAAGAGCAAACTGGAGGACTGGAGCAGGTGGAAGCATCACAGTATATCCTCAGGGTGTCTGCAGAAATGGGTATAAGAGCTCAATTTCAAATCACTGTTTATACTTTCATTGGCCAGAGTAATAGTCTCTTTGGTATTATTTAGTACTCTTTCACAGGTGAGATTCCTCTGGTGCTGTCAGTTGTCTTTCCATATTTGAACCCTTTACCTGAAGGCCCCATAGAACAACCCTTCCACATTACTACAAGCTTCCTGTTGAAGAAGGCATAGGAGGAAAAAGCACAGACTCCAATACTGAGGGTACAGGGTTGTCATAGCCTAAGTCACAAGTCTCTGTAGTTTCCCTATCCACCTGGTTTCAGCTTGCGGTGTAAATACAGTAGACTCTCCATTAAATAGAACTCAAGCAACCAGCAGAAAAACAGAACAAAAAAACACCCCCAAATAATACTACATTTATTTGGCATGGGTGCCGGCTGAGAATCTACAAAAAATAATACTACATTTATCTGACATGGGTGCTGGCTAACTGAGAGTCTACTGCATGTACATGCCTAAATTTACATTGTTTATACTTAGAAATGATTAGTTTTACAGTAGGGGCACTCAGGCATTCAGTTCTTAATTCTGTGTGACCCTGGACAGGTTTCTTCAACTTAAAATGTGGGTAATAAATACTTTAGAAAGTTGTTTGAGGTTAAATAAGAAGGTTTATATAATGTGACTTGTACAGTACCCAGCACAAAGTAGTTGCTGAATAAATAGTGGTAGTTAATTAGCTTATGAAGATTCACATGCAAACTCATCTACTCAGATTGCCTTGAGTCAGTCCACAGTAAGGATAATGTGTGTATGTGCCAGGTGTGAAGAACTGAACCTAAATACTCACTGAAGTGTGGTATTGAGATCAGTATTCTGTATTTGCTGTAGTGCTAATAATGGGCTGGTTTATTAGATCTAATGATTCACTGAGGGCAGGTATCAATTCTCTCTGGCACCTGGAATGGTACCTAATACATAATAGGCAGTCAAAAAAATCTGTTAAATGAATTTTCATAGCCAGTGTATTGTTTGATTAAATAGGACTATCCAGTATATAAGAAGCATTAACAGTGGGCATCTTAGATTTTAAGCTCTGTTAAGCTATTTTATAACTTACTGTTTTATTTGCCTTATTGTCATTTCTCATATTTCTTTTTAGCCTTACAACAGCTCTCCCTATGAGGTAGATAATTGCCCTATTTTATAAATGAGGAAAGTATCATATTTACCCAGCTCCACTAAGTCTAGCATGCTGTCCACTCTCCCATTACTGTCCAGGGTGAGTGTAGAAGTGCCTTATCTGATGTAGTTATTCTGAGCATCACATGCTCTCAACTTCTTTTACTGTCCAAGGTGAGTGTAGAAGTGCCTTATCTGATTTAGTTATTCTGAGCATCACATGCTCTCAACTTCTTTAGGTGCTTGTGATTCTAAACCAGAAGAGTATTTGCTATGAGGGTGGTAAATCGGCTGTTTGTTATGCAGTAGACTCTCGGTTAACTGGCACCCATGCTGGATAAATGTATTATTTTTTGCTTTTTGTTTTGCCAGTTGCCTTAGTTCTGTTTAATGGATAGTCTACTGTACTTACAATTTGAAACCAGGTGGATAGGGAGACTGCAGAGACTTGTGGCTTAGGCTGAGACAACCCTGTGCCTTCAATATTGGGGGAGATTTTTCAGGGATTCACAAGAGAAGTTGTGCAAGAGTTCCTTTTCACAATTGGTGCCAGTGCGACCTGTAATGTGTCTTGACACAATTTCACTGACAGGAGTCCTGCTGGTGAAGGCATAGAGTATTGGCACAGATCACAATTGGGATTGTAACGATGTTGCAGGCTTTATTTTTCTGCATCCCCAGTGTAGACCACACCATCCAGTGCTAACCATTAGCCATTACCTTTCCACTGGCCTACTATCTACTGAGGTATTGAAAAAAAAAATCATACAAAGTGACATTTCTACCGAAAATAAGGAGAGCTGGGCTCTCTCTGATCTACCTTACAACTTCATTTTCATTGTGGCCTCATGTTTTGCACGGAGAGTGGCTTGAAGCTTAATGTATGCTTTCCATGAAGTGTCAAGGAATTGACAGAAGAGGCTGCTAGGATATCTTCAGGCTAACTAGACAATTCTGTCAGCATGAACTCAGTAGTTTAGCTTCATCCAGATTGTCAAGGAGGCCTTCATGATAACCCAGCTGTTATTTTACCTTTGAAGAGCTCAGGTTCCAGACATATAACTCCAATTTAACACAGTCATGTTCTGGCTTTTCTCCTCCCCATGTCCAGGCTAGTGGTTTTGTTAACAGGCAGAGAGTTAGCTTGCATGCAAGGAATTGAGAGAAACTGACTAACATTTCCTATAGTATGCTATGTTTCTGGTCATTGATCTAACCTCTAACCTAATAAACAAAGTTAGGCATAATAAACTTCTTTTCCAGTACTTCCATTGCTTAGCATGTTTTATGTACCTTCATGCCCTGATGCCAGGTTACCGAGCAATACATTTTTAAAAGCTGTTTTTCTTTGCTTTTGGCATTTTTGTCACTGCCCAAGCTCATCCTCCATGCTATTTCTTAACTGCTTTACTGGTCACTGTAGGAAAAAATGAAATGGCTGACAGTTTTATTCTGTCTAATGTAAAGACTCCAAGATGCCTTTTTATGAGAAAAGCTTTGCTTCCCCACAAAATTGAAACACTTTAAAGTTCATACAGAAATGTTAAACTTGAGATTCTGCTATGAGAAGTAGCAGTGTTTTTCCAGCGTCAATTCTATGATTGCCACATTAAGTAATTTATTTTTCTTAATGAATGAAAATATATAAAACTATATTATTAATGTATAAAGGAAATAGGAAAGCTGGTCTTATAATTAGTACTGTAGTGCCTGAATTTATATTGTTTTAAAATAAGAAATTTTGAAGAAGATGAAATGAGATGAATCATTACATCTTCTCTGCTGAGTTCCATCTCATGAATATTGAAACATTTTGTTTTTGTTTTAAAGTGAATAAACTCTATCACGGATAACTTTTCTTTCTTTCTTTCTTTCTTTCCTTCTTTCCTTCCTTCCTTCCTTCCTTCCTTCTTTCCTTCTTTCCTTCCTTCCTTCCTTCCATTCCTTCCCTTCCTTCCCTTCCCTTCCTTCCTTTCCTTCCTTCCTTCCTTCCTTCCTTTCCTTCCTTTCCTACCTTTCCTTCCTTTCCTACCTTTCCTTCCTACCTTTCCTTCCTTCCTTTCTTTCCTTTCCTTTCTTTCTTTTCTTTCTTTCTTTATTATTGTTTTCGACAGAGAGAGAGAGATACAGAGACAGAGAGAGAACTGAACTGGGGGCACTCCCCAGCTCACCACATGGGTCCGCACTGGCCGGGCCGAGCGATGCAAAGCGAGTGCTTAACCCACTGAGCCATCCCAGCCTCCCCTATTGAAACATTTTGTATCGTGTAACTTTTTAACTATCAGAGCATGAAGAAACATGGCCATTCTGTTGGTGATGTCTTAATAAAAGGGAATCCAGTGCAATCCTTCTGTTCACTGCCTGTCTCTTACATCTCCTTTTAGTAGAAGCTACTGCTTCCAAATGTTGACTGTCTGTAGCAAGCTGATACCTCTGTGTTTTTTTTTAAATAGGAATTTGTGGTTATAATCTGACTTTGGGGATGAGAGATTTTTATCTAAATATTTTTGCCATTTAAAAACATCTGTGTTGTGAGGAGCATAAGATGTTATTTCCATGCTCTGACCATTAATGAAAGTACCAGAAAGTTCACAGTTTTGGTTTGCTTTGGTTTTTCTTATCCAAACTTACTCTGTCTCACTCCTTTCTTTCATTGATCCCCTCTTCTCAACACTTCTAACTGGTAAGATGATAGAATGAAACTGAGCTTTCCTTACCCTTAAAGATGGAAATCTAAAAAAAAAAAGAAAAAAATAGTCCAGTCCAGTCCACATCTTTTCTTGGTATTACATTACTTAGCAGTCAGTCAACCTTTGTCATATATAACTTTTAAGAGATTCTAATCATTCATTTATAGTAGTTTTATCTGATATGTGAGTTTTGCACAGATGCTTGTATTGACTACAGTCAAACATTTTTGACATAAAAATATTAAAATGAGTTAGTTGAATGTTTGTGTCGTTAAAAGGACAGAGTTGAACAAGTCTAGGAACTAGATCACCTATGAAGTGAGTACCCATAGTATATTTGTTCATGTTTATAAATAAATTCATGTTAATCATTCTTTTTGTGGCTTCTCATTTTATGATTAAAAGGGGGTAGTAAAATGAGAACTTGTGTTGTGAATTTGTTTGCAGAGGTTAATGTGAAACAATGCAAATATCTGGTGTAAAGCTCACCTGGTCAGAAAATAAGTGTGTAGCACTTTAGCCTTTAGAGTGTCACAGCCAATAAAAAGAACCCCAATTCTTCCTTTTAATAGTTCTGTTTAGACATTATGCCTTCAGTTTTAGTTAATGGCATTCTATCATTAGAATATACAGTAAATTTGCTACAATAGAATCTTACAGTAAACAGAGGAAACTAAAAAAGTATTAGTCATCTCGTCTCTTATTTTTAAATATTTACATTGTATCAATTGGCCCACACAAACATATT
This sequence comes from Craseonycteris thonglongyai, assembly GCA_004027555.1. Taxonomy (NCBI): domain Eukaryota; kingdom Metazoa; phylum Chordata; class Mammalia; order Chiroptera; family Craseonycteridae; genus Craseonycteris; species Craseonycteris thonglongyai. Next base: position 17,069 of record PVKE010001723.1, read on the forward strand.
ACCAAGTTAGATTATCATGATTATACTAGGAAGATGGGTTGGTGGGCTCTCCTACATTTAAGAGTTCTTGACAGAGAATGGTGAATCTGAATCAGATTAGACTAAGAATTACTCCCAATAAACATTTGTATATATTGTATGCATTTATATAATGCCCCAAATTTTCAAAAAGTTTAAAAACCCACTTCCTAGTAGCTTAGGGGAAATATACATCTCTAAACTTGGATATAATATCATGCGACATCTCAAATATGGGCATTTTTTATTAATCACATGTTTGAATTTTTCTTAGTTTTGCTGCTTTGGGCCATCTAATCCAACTTTAAAATGTTAAGGCAAGGGGAAGCTGGGATGGCTCAGTGGGTTAAGCGCTCACTTTGCAGCACCGGGGACCGGGGTTCAAATCCCAACCCCGGCCCGTGCAGACCCATATGCTGAACTGGGGAGTTCCCCCAGTTCAGTTCTCTCTCTGTCTCTGTCTCTGTATCTCTCTCTCTCTGTCAAAAATAAATTAAATAAATAAAAAATGGAAGTCTTTAAAAAATGTTAAGGCAACTCAAATAGCTATAATTAGATAGTATTCTTTGCTGCCTTTTAAAAAAATAAAAGGTATATAAAACTTGAAATGTGTTTAATATTTGTGGTTTTAAAATTTTTGGTTTGGAAAACAAATATGAGAGAACTCCAAGGTGACACTTGAGGAGTTCTCACGGAGGGGTAAAATTTCTGTTAATGGTTATCTTGTTGGATGGGTTTATTTAGTTTTAAAAACATAAAATTGCCATACGTAGTATATTCTTGGAATTTCAAACTGATAACATGAAAGAGCCCCAATTTTCCTTAAGAATAATTACTATTGCTCTTGGTCCCAGATTTCCACTCGTTGCACCTGTCAAAGGAAAAAGTGCTATGTACCTATTTTGTGCCCTTAGATATTATATGCGTGCTTAATAAGATCCCAGATTGTATGTAGCGATGGTCATTGAATTTGTTTACTAAATGAATGCCCTTGTGCTCATGTACTGTGCATAGAATGGCTCTAATGACTGTTTTCTTAAAGTAATCATAGTGCACGTATGTTTTTAAAAAGCAACAAAGCCAAATCATGAAATCTTCTGAGAGGCTTATTAGATCACTCAGATGCTGCTCTACTTTTTATTTTTATTGTTTGGTTATTTGAAAGGAACCCCTTGGTCAAATTGTATCTGTCTCTCTCTGTCTCATTTTCCCATCAGAAAAGGTTGCGATGAAAGACCCTCCGGACTTATTGGACAGGCAGAAATGCCTGAACGCCTTGGCGTCCCTTCGACATGCCAAATGGTTTCAGGTTGGCCCTTTGTTACTGTCTTACTGTTATTTTAGCCTTGTGCAGGTTTCATTTGGAACACTTGCCACTTAATGGTTTCTGTGTATTGTATAAAATTGGGGTACTCTCTACCTTATAGATTTATTTCTAGGAGTAAATGAGTTAATTTAGGTAATGTGCCTAGTATAGCTTCTACTATAGTTAATACTTAATTATCGTATATAATCCTTTTTGGCTTTGTACTCTGAATTTCAAATGATGGCTTATAAAATACAAACATGGGTGAGAAAAGTTAAACATTAAGATAGTTGTTCAGAATGAGGTTGCCCTGAGGCTATAAAAACAGTTTTAATAATAACAGTTCAATTTACTTTAAAATCTACATTACTTTATTATTTGTAATAACTTGATTTTTTAGTTTGTTTGACAACTGATGAATGACTGGTTAATTAGTATTCACTTTAAAGAGTCTATCCATGATCAGTGTATTTAAAATGAAGAATGGATTTCAACAGGGATATTGGAATCATTTTGTTTGTTTTAGGCAAGGGCAAATGGATTAAAATCATGTGTAATTGTTCTTCGCATTCTGCGTGATTTGTGCAACAGAGTCCCCACATGGGCACCGTTAAAAGGATGGGTAAGTACTCAAATACAGTTAAAAGCAAATTCTGAAGATATAGAGGAAATTTTATAGAAATTACATTTTTCTGTGAAATGGCTATATCCTTAGGTAAGGTGTACTTTACCTATTTTTGTTATGGAAAAAAAAAGTTATGCGTCTTTTTATATGAATTCTTTTTTATGCATGTAACTTGTTTCTTCTACCTTATCATATTCATGTTACAGAGCCTGACATATTTTTTTCTGACAAAAAGATTCTACCTCTTAGAAGTGAATGCTTTTCTGCACTTTACTTTGCACTGTTTACCTGCTGCCCATGAAAGCCTCCCTGACTGCCACATTTCTCTTTGGGTGCCACTTCCATTTAAAATAACAATTACTGGATATGCCAGTACAAGGCTCCCATGCCAATTTTTTCTTTCTATATGTGTATAGACACTTAAAAATAAATTTATTTTAGTAATTACAGTCAGGAGAACAGTATGCTTAATCTGATTATGGACATACTTTACTGTATCTATTGCAAAACATACTTAATTTGGAAATTATTATTCTTGACCCAATCAAGACCACAATTAAGAATATCATAAAACTGGGAAAGCCAGGATGGCTCAGCAGGTTAAGCGCTTGCTTTGAAGCCCCGAGGACCGAGGATCGAATCCCAGCTCCAGCCCAGGCAGACCCACATGCTGAACTGGGGTGTGCCTTCCAAATGCGGCGAGGGCCCCCAGTTCAGCTAAAAAAAAAGGCTATCATAAAACAAAGCTGTAATTTAATCTAGCAGTTATTACTTTACTACATTATTATCACTTTTTAGTTTATTAAATATGGAGATTTGGTCTTTTATTTATTCTAATTGTAGTTTTTGGGGCAGACTGTCTGCAAGAAAATCTTATTGTGGTTTGAGTGCTTCCTAGGTTAAGTGGGAGTGGGAGATAGGTGGGTTGGGTTTGAACATTGATTAGTTATTAGCTATTAGTAACTTTCATAAAGGCTTGTTAAAGTTTTCGTAAATCAATTAGATGACCAGGCTAACTGAAAATGAACTTTTTGGAACAAAATGTCTTTTGAATATATTATCCCCCAAATGGTTGATTTAAAAACTCTAGCAGGGGTAAAAGTTGATAATCAAAGGGGAAAAGTTAATTGGGCCCTAAATGTTAAATTCACTTTCACCTTTTTGGCCTTCATTGTAGATAGAAATGTCAGCTCACATTTAACTGGAATCCTTTTAACACTGATGCATGTACTAATTTGTAATTTAATATCTTCTAGCCACTAGAGCTTATATGTGAAAAGTCTATAGGTACTTGTAATAGACCTTTGGGCGCTGGGGAGGCCTTGAGACGAGTAATGGAGTGTTTGGCATCTGGAATACTACTTCCTGGTAAGAGTTTCAAACTCTGGAGGCAGAAGAATAAAAAAAAAATTTTTGATTTATTTTCATAATTATGTGTTAAATTTGTCCTCCGCACAGGAAAATGATGTGTAGGAGTTGTTTTGCTTGGAATTTTAGCAACTAGGATGTTTGAATGTTGGAAAAGTGCTAAAAAAACTTTCAATAGTTGTAATTTATGTTTTATATATACTAACATAAAAGGTACTAATAAGATATTGTGTCTGCTATGAATTTGCTTTGCCTAGAGCTGAGTTTGAAAATGTAGATGTTTGGTTAAAATGTATGACGTTCATTCTGTTTGCAGTCTGGTGTTTAATTTGAAAAAATAAATTTGGTCTTATTTTCCACTTGTAATCCCTTTAAAGATTTGGGATGATTTATCATGCTGTTTCTAAATTCTCAGATTAAGACCCAATTTTGACCTTAGATATACAAGTGACTTCCAGTAAAATGAGGACATGTAAGTGCTAACATATTGAGAATGAGAGAGTCCTCTTTACTCCACTTAATTGAGCAAAGTTTTTCAGTTTTTTCTCTCTATTCTCTCTCTCTCTCTCTCTCTTCCTCTCTTTTTCTCTATCTCTGTTGTATTAGTTTATTGAATTCTAAACCCAGTTCTAAATGGCATTTGTGTTTTTCTTTTGCCCTTGCCAAAGGGGGTCCTGGTCTTCATGATCCTTGTGAACGAGACCCAACAGATGCTTTGAGCTATATGACCATTCAGCAAAAAGAGGATATTACCCACAGTGCACAGGTAGAAGATGGGGCATGTCATTATGGTTTATTAGAGGGATATCATCAACTTTATTTTCGGGGTTCTATTTAAACACTTTTATCTTGCCTGTTGTTATGGAAGTTTTGCCATCCTGTTATCATCATTTAATGTCTTTTTAGCTAGATGTTCTAAGATTTTTATGAATGGCTGTTGGAATTTGAATAAATGCAATCTTTTGTTCTTTAGCATGCACTCAGACTGTCAGCCTTTGGCCAAATTTATAAAGTGCTGGAGATGGATCCCCTTCCATCTAGTAAGCCTTTTCAGAAATATTCTTGGTCAGTTACTGATAAAGAAGGTGAGTGTGAGTTTTTTTTATTGGGGTTGGATGTGGGCATTGGAGATGGTCATGATATGCATCTCTGTTAAAGCTAGGGAAACTTCATAACTTATTAACTATTAACTTAATGATGTTAACTTATTGTGGTGACTGTTTCACAGTATATGCAAATATTGAAACATTATGTTGTAACCTGAACCTAATATTATATTGTTGGTCAGTTATACCCAATTAAAAAAAAAGAAATTGTTAATCTAAGTCATGTATAAAAAATTTATTGCTTTTCTACCTGACTTTCTTCTCTCTGTCCCATCACTGACATCAGTTTGCTATTATTGATTCTTATTAGTGGTGAACTCATTTAGCTATGTTGGCTAGATTCCATTAGTGCATTGATGTAAGGAACATACTTTAAGAGCTCGTGGTCTAAAACAAGCTTGTTCAACCTGTGGCCTGTGTGCTGCATGTGGCCTAGGATGGCTTTGAATGTGGCCCAACAAATATTCCTAAACTTTCTTAAAACATGAGATTTTTTTGTGATTTTTTTTTTTAAAGCTCATCCACTATCATTAGTGTTAGTGTATTTTATTGTGGCCCAAAGATACCATAGGTCTTCTTCCAGTGTGGCCCAGGGAAGCTTCTTAGACACCCCTGGTCTAAGAGAAGAGAAAAGCCATAAGCTCGGAGGAGACATTATCACTGTGTTTGGATGTGTTACATAACCGAGAAAGAGAAAAAACTATAAAGGAGGAGAAAAGTATATTGGAAAATTCAGGGTTATTTTCCATTTTGTACTGTCTGACCTCAGAGTTTCAGCAGAGTGAGCACAGGCTTTGGGGGCAGTATGACCTGGGTTCCAGTTATAGCCCCACTATTCACTAACCTTAAGTCTTGAGCAATTAGTTTATCTTTCTCCTAGGGCTATGACCCCCTGTTGTCAGATTAATATGCCCAATTCAGTGCCTGGAATACAGCAGACTCAAGTGTGAATCCACTTATTCTCATTATACCACAAAAAACATACTCCCCACCCCTGTTATATACTACAAGGTGGGATTTTTAATAAGTTATTCTTCACCTGGGAACCAGCCCACCTCTCATCAATAATAATTGCTAGTATTCCAGTGATTTTTTTTATGACAAAAATAGTACACTGGTCCAATCTATTTATTTAGACAACAAAATTCCATTGGGTCTAAAGAACTTTTCAGGAAGTTCACAAGATGAAAACTGTTCCATAATACTAAGGCAATTTTTTTTGTCTTTTCCACTTTCTTTCATGACTGTACAGCTTTCCAGAGGATGCATATGACAAGTGATGGCATCATCACTCTTATAGGAATGTTTATTTTGTATATTCTTATATTAATTTTTTTTAATTTCTAATATGCTCAGTATTGATAGATATTACCCACAAAACAAAGCTCTTTGGGTGCTTGATAATTTTTTAAGAGGGTAAAGTGGTCCTCAGCTTAAAAAGTTTTAGAGTCACTGCCATACACTATAAATAAACTCTTTAGGAGTAAGGAATTCTCCAGACCTCGCCATATTAATAATACACACCAGTGCTCAAAAAATAATAAAAGCTATTTTTCTTCAAGAGGGTACTCACACAGTGGTGAAGGGATTCACATAGCCATTTGAAATTAAGCACTGGCTGTGGAATGAGTGATGGAATAAAAAATTCAAATATATAGGGATTTTAAAGATAGAAATGGAAAGTTTTGTTTTCAATCACCGAATTCATAGTAGCTTTTTTGTTATTTTTTTTTTTCAGTATTTAGTAAAAGTATATCTACTGTTATGTGACTTAGATTTTTTTTTTTTTTTTTTACTTTAAAGGTTTTTCTCAAAAGTTAGTGAACTGCTGGACTGTCACTTCAGAGCTTCATACAGAAAGAAACTATTGGTATCCCATTCACACCTTATTGGTTTCTAGCTGTATGACCTGGTCTCCACCTTTCCCTAGGCTACAAGATGAGGGAACCGAGGCCATTGCCTCCAGACTCTTATTGCATTCTTCCACATACTTTCCTGTTTTTTCCTGACATTCACATTTAAATTCTATTCTTGTGATTCCTGGTGATTTTAGTATGCATTCAGGTAATTTTTTTTCAAAACTCTGACTTCTTCATTCCTTGACTTCCTCTTCCAGAAATATTTTGTCTTCTGCCTTGCATCATTTACACATTCTGTGGACATACCCTGGACCTTGTCTTCAATAACTATACTTGTATCCTCTCTGTAATCTCTTTTTCAAGAATCCCACTTTCCAGTCACCTGTTATCATCATTTTATCTAGTACCCCTACTCCAATTTTTGAACCTCACCCTTGATTTCATTAACTTTTGATAGTCTTTCCCCTTCCTCATATTTCCATTTTAGCCTTTTCTCTGCTTATATTTCATGATCCATCATTATGATGGCTCTCTAGCACATACCTTCTAACTCTGGCTGAAATCTAACTCTGTGCCTATATTAGGCTGTTGAACATCTTTGGAGAAAAAAACAATAGTCATCTTGACTGTTTTCTCTTTAAGTCTTGAATGTTAACCTTAAATAGGCTAATCATGTTGTCTGGCAATTCTTCTGGAAGTTCTAGAGTGCTCCAATTTTCATAGATAACTGTTTCACATCTTCTCTCATTTTACACGGTACTTCCTCTTCTAATCCCACACTCTAATTTGATTAGTACCTTGTTTGCTCAAAGTACTGATCCACTTTGCTTTCGCTCCCTTGACTATGGATAAACTGGGCTCTTAAGTCCAACCTTTCTACTTGTCCCATATATCACATCACCTTTTGCCTAAAAATAGATGTTATTCCAGGAACTTCCTCTTTTCTTACCAGCATCAGTTCCTTTCTTTCTACAGGATCATTCTCATTAGCAGAAAACCTGCTATAATATCTGCCATTTGAAAGACAAAACCAAACTCCCCCTTGATTCTGCAGCTCCTCCCAACAAAGACCCATTTCTCTGTACTCCTTTATAGCAGTATTCTTGGAAAGGGTGGCCTATTCTTTCTTTCTCCTTTCCTCACTGTTGTTTAAATTTATTTTTATCAGGCTTTCTTCCTTACCACTCCACCAGTTTCTTGTAACCTTCAATTTACTACATTCAGTGATTAGTTTTCAGTCCTCATCCTAGCCAACTTTTCTACAACATTTGACACAGGTGAAACACTTTTTTTCTCCCATATTTACTTTGTTATGAGATATAGCACAAGCATAGAAAGTATTAAATAATGTACCATTAAAAATAATCTTAGGGATTGCTGGGATAGCTCAGCCAGTTGAGCACTTCCCTTCAACCATGAGGTCCAAGGATTGAATCCTGACCCCCAGCCTGTGCAAAACCCCTATGCTGGGATAGCACAGTGGTGAAGGTTCTTGCCTCCCAAGCAGGAGGCCCCCCCATTTGGTTCCCACCCCGCGCAGCCCCACATCCACCTGTGTGAAGTGAAACTGTGTCACAACTAATAATGTACAACTATGGAGACTGCTCTGGGCCCTCTCCCTTTTCCTCTCTCTCTCTCTCTCTCTTTCTCTCTCTCTCTCTCTCTCTCTGTCTCTCTCTCTCTCTCTCTCTCTCACCTTCTCTCAAAACAATAAAAAATTAATTAAAAAAAATAGTAATTTAAAAATTCCATATAAGCATCACCCTGATTAAAAAACATTGTCAGTTCTTTGAAGCCATATATTTATCCTTCTATATTACCTCCCTGCCCCATGAACTACCATTCCTGACTTTTTGATAGTAATTTTCTTAGTTTTCTTTATAGGTTTCCCACCTATGTATGCTTTCTTAAACAGTTTGATTTGACATTGCCTATAAGTTTTATAGAAAAGGAGTGGTACTGAGTTTAATCTTTTATGACTGGCTTCTCTCTGTTCAGCATTATTTAGGGTACATTTATGTTGCTGCATATAGCTATAGTTTGTTTATTTTAATAGCTATATAGCATCTATTATAAATGTACTACAACTTAACCATTCTACTTTTGAAGGTTATTTGGGTTCTCTTCATTTTTTGGCAAACCCCCACAGTGTTGCTATAGCATTCTTATATGTGCTTCCTAGGGTGTATATACTAGAGGCTAGTATAAGATATAGTAAATTATATGTACATATCAATTTATATTCCCACCAGCAGAGTAGGAAATTTCCTCCTACTATATCTCCCAACAACATTTGGTATTGTCAGACACTATCTGACATAAAGTATTTCTTTCGTTTGACTTCTAAATCATTACTTTTTTAGTTCTTCTAGCCCCAGTGCTCTCTCCTCAGCTGTCTTTGTTACTTTCATTCTTCCTGATTTCTGAATATTAAAAGTATCCAAGGGGCCAGTCTTCAAACCTTTTCTCTTTATTTATACTGACTCTTTAGGAGATCTCGTGCAGTCTCTTGTTTTGAAATACCTTCTAACTAAAGATTCCCAAATTTCTATTTCCTCTCGAGCCCTTGACCTCAGACCCAGTTATCCAAATGCCTCCTCAATGTCTCCACATGGATGTCTAATAAACATCTCAAACTTAATATGTCTAATATCTAAATTCCTGTCCTTTACCTCTAACCTGCTCTTTCCATAGTTATCAGCATCCCAGTCATTGGAAACTCTGTCTGGGTGCTCAGGTTTAAAACCTTAATCATTGAGTCCTCTCTTTTTTTTTGTTTTTTAACCTATATCCAAACCAGCAGTAAATCCTGTCTATTTTACTTTCAAAGTGTGTCCAAAATTCAGCTGTTTCTTTTACTTCTTCACTGCTACTGTCCTGGCCTAAGTTGCCATCTTCTCTCACCTGGGTTACTGCTGTAACTTCCCTGTCTTGTCTTCTTAACTTCTGACTTTGCCTCTGTTGTCTGTTCTCAACAAAGCACCAGTTCTTTTTTTCTTAACCTTTTATCTTATAGACTCACAGGAAGTTGCCAGATTAGTACAGAGAGGTCCCATGTACCCCTTCATCCAATTTCTCCCAATAGTTAATGTAACTATAGTACAATATCACAAACTTCAAGAAATTGACATTGATACCACGTGAATGTATATGTCTTATGCCATTTTATCCCATTATAAATTTGTATAACTATCATTGCAGTCAAGATACAGAACTATTCCATCACCACAAATATCTTCCTCATGCTGCCCTTTTATAGTCACATCGACTGTTCCCCCTTAATCACCCCCAAACCCTGGAAACCACTAATTTTTTCTCTATCTCTATACTTTTGTCATTTCAAGGAGTTATATAGTATGGGATCTTTTGAGATCTCCCTCCCCACCCTACCCCACCCCCATCATAATGCCCTTGTGGCCCTTCCAGGTTGTATGTGTCAATAGTTTGTTCCTTTTTATTGATTGCTGCATAGTATTACATGGCATGGATGAGCCAGAGTTTGTTTAACTATGCACCTATTGTAGGGCATTTTGTTTCCAGTTTTGGGCTATCACAAATAAAGCTTCTATAATCAATCTTGCATAGGTTTTTTTGAGGAATTTACAGAAACACAGATATTTGTGTGTTAGATCGGCCAGCGATTTTTCTTTGTTGTAATGTGTTGTCAAGTTTTGCCTCTAAGGTTATGCTGGCCTCATAAGCCTCATAAAGTGAGTTGGAAAGTGTCTCTACTTGGAAAGCATCCCTTCTGTTTTTGTTACTTAGAAGAGTCTGTGTAAGATTGATACTGTTTCTTCCTTACTTGTTTGGAAGAATTTATCAGTGGAGCCATTTGGGCATGTGGTTTTCTTCGTGGGAAAGTTTTAACTTATAACTTATGGATGTACTTACTTAATAGGCATTAGACTATTCTCTTATGAGAGTTTTGGTAAATTGTGATTTTTTTTTTCTTTCAGAAATTGATCCACTTCATCTAAAAATATTTTTATTAACATATATAATTTTACAGATCCTCTTATCTTTATATTGTCTGCAGTATCTGTAGTAATGTCCTCTGTTGTATTTTGTACCTCCATTTTTTCCCAGCCATTCTCACTAAAGCTTTACCGGTTTTATTAGTCTTTTTCAAAAAAATCAACTTTTGACTTTGTCGATTATCCTCTAGTATATGCCTATATTCTGTTTCATTGTTTTCTGCTTTTACCATTTGTTTTTTCTCCACCTTACCTTCTTTGGGTTTAATTTGCTGTTATTCTTTTAACTTTTTGAGATAGATGAATATATTATTGATTTTTTTAGCCTATTATCATTTATACTGTTAAGATTGTAAGTTTTCCCTTAAGCCCAGATTTATGTGCATTATACTCTTTTGACATTAGTATTTTTATTATCACTTAGTTAAAACTATTTTTTATTTTCTCTTGGTATCAGTTCTTTGATACATGAGCTATTTAGATGTTGTCAATGCTTAATTTCCAGACAGATGAGGATTTTTAGTTATAACTTTATTTTTGAGTTTCCACTTATTCTACTGTACTCTGAGAACATGCTTTGTATGAATTTTGCCCTTTGATATTTCTTGAAACTTACTTTGTGGCCCAGAGCTTAGACAGTTTTTGTATATGATTTGTGTCTGAAAGGGTGTATATATTTTGCAGTTGGTGATCAGAATGAACTTCACATGTCAGGTTGCATTTGTTCATTTTGTTGTTCAAATCTTCTGCACCTGTACTATATATCTTGGTTTACTTATTTAATTACTGAAAGACATATATTGATGTACCTCTATTGTAGATTGTCTATTTTCCCTTGCATGTTTGCCAGTTTTTGTTTTATAGTTTTTCATTTCTAGAACTTTGGCTTTTTTTTTATACTTTCAGATTTCTGCCAGAAATTCTTCTTGTTTTTATTTTTTAGCATTCTAATAACTCTTTTCAATAAAGTTTGTTTTTGAAAGCTTCATTGTCTGGTTCTCTTTTGGGTCTGTTTCTGTTTTCTGTTCCTTCTCTTGATTTTTTATCGTAATGTCTTCTCATGTACCTGGTTATTCTGAGTACTGGGGACTTAAAGTGAAATATTGTAAAGAATTTAAAGCCTAGAGTAATGATACCTTCCTCCAGGCCAGATTTATAGTTGTTTCTGGGAGATGGTTAGTGAAGCTAGCAGTCCTGGGTCATTTTCATGCAATCAGGGATTGTGATGATTTGAAGCTAGGCTTCAGTCTTTGTGAGACCACAATGATGTATTTCTACTTCATCTTAATTCTAATGTCAGAGGCCCAACCTGGGGGATTCACCAGGCCTTCCCTTCTTAGTGGTCCTCAAACTTCAGTTTTTGGTCCCCTGAGACCTCAGTGCCTGATAAAAGTGCTTTGTTCAGTTTTTAGTGGCTCCTTCTGAATTCGGAAGGTGCCCCTAATGGATTTGTGGCCCCCAATGCAGGGTTTCCTTCATCTTCCAGATCTTGACTCCATAGTCTTTATTGTCTAGGAACAAATATTATTCTGTATTTTGTCCAGCTTTTCTAATTGCTTGCGTCAGGAAGGCTTCTTCAGTTTACTTACTTTCTCATCCTGGAAGTAGAACTTCAATATTTTGTACAAGTTCCTCTGATTAGGTGGTTAGAGAACTACTGCCTTTCCTTTTATTCTGCTACCATCCCCTCCTCTCTCAGGACACTCCAGCCGCTCAGCCCTTATGCTGTTTCTTAGCATGTTTATTCCTGCCTGTGACCTCTGCACTTGCTGTTTTCTTTGCCTGGGACTCATTGTTCCCCAAATAGCAGAATAACTCACTCTTTGACTTTCTTTAGGTCTTCATCAAAATGTCACCTTGTCAGCAATAACCTTTTTGGCCTTTCTGAGCACCACAGATGAAGTAGCAACACCTCCTCTCCTTAAGCCTCTTACTTTTTCTTTATTGTGTTCAAAACCATAGGACATGTAATTCATTTCTACCACTTTGAGGCACTATTTTGTTCTATTACATGTCCAGCACCTAAAATAGTACTGCACATAGTACCGTATTTTCCGGCATATAAGACGACCCGGCGTATAAGACGACCCCCTAATTTTACAGTTAAAACATAGGTTTAGGCCTATATTCGCTGTATAAGACTACAGCCTCGGAAGTGGGGGGTCGTCTTATACAGCGAATATAGGCCTAAACCTATGTTTTAACTGTAAAATTAAAAACATAGGTTTAGGCCTATATTCGCTGTATAAGACTACAGCCTCGGAAGTGGGGGGTCGTCTTATACAGCGAATATAGGCCTAAACCTATGTTTTAACTGTAAAATTAGGGGGTCGTCTTATACGCCCGGTCGTCTTATATGCCGGAAAATACGGTAAATGCTCAATTAATAATTGTTGCTGAATGAAATGGTAATAAGGATGATGGAAGTATAGGCTTCATAGGGTGCTTATGATGATTAATACATGTGAGGTATTAAGCACATTGCCGGGCATATAGTAAGCACTCACATATTATTTAAAAAAATAGTTGCTTCTCCACGCGTGGATAATGCAGAGGTTGAAAATGACTTGCTTTTTGTAAAGTGTGCTTATTTCCCCCCAGATTACTATTATGATTAGGCCCAGATTTTATGGCCCTTTTCCAGTAGCTGGATTGATAGAGTGAAACTTAATTCCTGGAACTCTGTGTAGCTGAAGGATTTTAGAGACTAGATTTGTACATGTAAGCCAGTTTGTGATTTCCACCCAATCTGGGAGCAGCTTTTAATTGTAATTTAATAAGTGATTGAATGATTGAATAGACTGTTCCATTTTAACTTTTATCTTCTAAATACTGCATTCTGGGAGACTGGCACACCCACAGTTTTATGTAATGCAAATGAAATACAATGCTTAGCAGGTATAAGCATATAGCACCTTCTGTTGAAGGACAACATCAAGATTGATGGACCTGAATGATAAGTATTAACTCAAGCAAATGCTGAAGTCAGTGCTTACCCCAAGGGATTATAAATCTTGATGATCAGAGAATATGTTGTTGATCTCAGTATTACAATGTTTCATTAGAAATATCTGGAAATCTTGTGGCAAGAATCTCTGAGAAAATTTTCCTTGAGGAAAAACCCAATAACCAGTGTTTAAGTTGAAGATAGAGTTCTTTTAAATACTACTTGCACCAGTTTATGAGCTTTTCTCTGATTGCTTTAAACTTGGACAGCCAAGCTCCTGCCTTACGCTTGGCAGAGTTATTAACTAACTGCTTTACCTGGTAAATTGATTAATGTCAGTTCAGTGTACTTTTTGTTTCATAACCATTACCTTGTTTCTAAGTCTTATATTGGTTTTAAGATACAAGATGCCTTTACCTTTCATAAAGCTCTAAGGAAACACAAGATCTCTACATATGAAATAGGTGTTAACACAACATAACATATGACACTTTCTATTTTTGATGCCATAGAAACTCTTTTAGAAGGTTGAGATGAGAGAAAAATTGAAGAAAACTTCATGGGGAAGAGGAACTGTAAAATAATATGTTGAATAATATTTGAGTAGGCAGACAGAAGGTATTTTGTAGTGAGAAAAGTCAGATTTCCAAAAGCATGAGGTTTAACATGTGGACTTAAAAATTTATGCAAGTAATAAATGTTAAATTATAGAAATATGTGAAAAAAGTAAAAATAAATCTTAGTACCAGAAATAACTACCTTTTAACATTTTGATATATATCTTTCCAAACCTTTTCTTTTCATGCTTATACAGATGTGAATGTATGCATATAGATATTTGTATATGTATGAATAAATTAGAAAATAAATATTTATGAAAAGGGATAATATTAAATTATTTCATAAAGATTCGCTGTAAAAGTTTTTGCTATTTAAGTTTATAAATATGGCATTTTAATTGAACAGTAAAAAAGTCTTATGGTCCTTGTGATTCCTAAGATTTCCCTTTCTGAACTTATTAGATACATTTGGTAGAGCAAGTAGAATCATTGTTTTGACTGATAATGAACCTTTTGTAATTCCTTAGGTGCTGGGTCTTCAGCTTTGAAGAGGCCATTTGAAGATGGATTAGGGGATGATAAAGATCCCAATAAGAAGATGAAAAGAAACTTAAGGAAAAGTATATAAAATCTTTATTCTTATAGATGTGAACTAGAAAGTATTTATAGTCTCAGGGAAATAAATTATAAAGTGAAGAATTTGGTTTGATTTGAAGTTTCAGAATAGATCTTAACTGAGAAATCGATGATTGAATAAATTCTTTTGTTTCCAAGCTTCATTGCTTAAGACACATTAATATTGACAAACTAAAATTGATATATAGAAATAGTAATGCATATTATTTTTATAGTGATGTTAGCATAATTGAGAAGTCATTTTACAATTACTTAGGAAGTGAGGTTAATTTGTGTATGTGTTTTGAAATTCTTGCTTTTTAAAAATCTGGTGAATTTATAGTGGTCGGTAGGAACCTAACCTACAAATACATAGATTGAAGCAAAATGATTTAATTTCTAATCTCATTCTTTTTTAACAGTTCTGGATAGTAAAGCAATAGACCTTATGAATGCGCTAATGAGGCTAAATCAGATCAGGCCTGGGCTTCAGTATAAGCTCTTATCTCAGTCTGGCCCTGTCCATGCCCCAGTCTTCACCATGTCTGTAGATGTGGATGGTACAACATATGAAGCCTCAGGACCATCCAAGAAGACAGCAAAACTTCATGTAGCCGTGAAGGTACAGTATGTCTTTTACTTACCAGTGCTTTGTTATTTTCTCTTGAAAATGCAGTGCTTATTTTCCTATAGTTAATTAACGGAAATTTTAAAGATTTTAATGACAATTGTATATAGAGTTTTGTCACTTCTGGATCACATGGTTCTTTTTGATTGTAAAATAATATGTATTGATTATACAAAATTTGGAAAACAGAGAAGAAAAAATAAATAAAAATGTCAGTTGCATATCTCCGAGGCAGATCACTAATATTTATATATAGTATGTTCGTTTACTTTCATTTTTTTCCGGTTTTGTTTTTTATAGGTTGAGGTCATAATGTATATATATTTTTATCCTCTGATATTTTTTAGTTAACGTGTCATCAGTGTTTTTCCATGTATTATAGCTTCATAAATAATTTTTAATGGTTGTATGAGTAACATGAAATGGTTGTACTGTTATTTGTCTAAACATTTCCCTATCATTGACTCTTTTGCTGTTTGCAGATTATTTTCTGTCATAAATAAATTTGATCATTATCTTTGTGCATGGTACCTTTTCTGTATTTCAGAATATTTCCATAGGGAATAAGGTTCAGGATTTGAACCAATCAATCATCCATGTAGATTTAGATTTGCAGAAAATTCTTAAATATTGGAATCTTTCTATGACTACATTTGACCTTTTGGGGACAGATATGAAAATGGCAAAGATCATGTAGACTGAAGATTAGTTTTCACTTACGAAAGTTCTGTTATGGGTGATTCTGGGATGGTTCAGCAGGTTGAGTGCTCGCCTTGCAGCCCTGGGGTCCAAGGGTGGAGTCCCGACCCTGGCCCATGCGGACCCATATGCTGAACTGGGACGAGCTTCCCATGTGGGAGGCCCCTGACCTGGTTCTCACCCTGCATGGCACTGTACCTGCCTGTGTGGAATGAAACTATGTCGAAAACTAATGATGTACAACTATGGAGACTGCCCTGGGCCTTCCCCCTTCTCTCTGTCTCTGTCTCTCTGTCAAAAACAATAAAAATAAATCTTAAAAAACAGCAAGTTCTGTTATGTAGTAGTATGGTATGAGATATAATTGGTCTATTTTTATGATCATTGTACTATTAATATAGATGCAAATATTGTAGATACTAAGGCTATAGCAGTGAACAAAGTCATTGCACATCTATGTGTTACATTCTGTCTAGTGTGCTAGAATAGGGAAACAGACAGCAAATATAGAAATGAATAAATTATATGTTAGGTAGTAATAAGAAAAATGCAGGGGAAGCTGGGATGGCTCAGTGGGTTAAGCGCTCACTTTGCAGCCCCGGGGACCGAGGATCAAATTCTGGCCCCGGCCCATGCGGACCCATATGCTGGGCTGGGGAGTGCCCCCGGTTCAGTTCTCACTGGGGTGAGACCCCGGCCCAGTTCCTGCCCCTGTGCAGCCCCATGCCCACCTGTGGAATGAAACTATGTGGAAAAACTGATGATGTGCAGCTATGTAGACTGTTCTGGGCCCTCCCCCTTCTCTCAGTCTGTCTCTGTATCTCTCTCTGTCAAAGACAATAAAAATGAATCTTAAAAGAAAAATGCAGAAAAATAACTAAGCTGTTAAAATATAATTTATGTTCTATCTTATTTACGGAAGAGGTATTTCAGGTATGATGAAATAGTCTAAGTTTACAATGAGGCAGAAAAAGAAAACCAAGAATGAATGAAAAAGTGAATCCAAGAATAAGACTAAAAACATATTTTGAAAACTTAATAATGTATGCTGAGAATGAGTCACATATATACACACAAGTTCTCTAGTATCTGACACCAAACCTTGTGAAATACCAATTCACTGTCTGACACAAGAACAGACTATTGCTTTTGAGAGTCCCAGTTGTTTTGGTATAAAGGTCAGATAGGTATTCTTAATAGAAAGGGATAGCGGTGATATCCCTTAAAGGCATCTAGGATGCAGAGACATGATTTGTGGGTCGTTTCTTATAATAACCTTTAATATAAGTTAGTGGCCTCATACCAAGTTGCAATTCATTAAAATTTGGATGAGTTAGTAGAGAGGCAAATTTTGCAATATGACAAGATTTAGGTGCTGTTTGTTCTCATAATAACTGTTTAACATTTTGGTATGCATTTTCCCAAATCTTCTCCCCATCCTCTACCTTTTAACCTGCCATTTCAAAATCCAGAAAGTATTGAAAATGAAGAATATTTTCCTAAGTTTGTTGTAAACTTGATGGGAAAGCCTAACCTTGAATTTGATGTAGGGCTATTTTTTTGTCTTTGTTATTCCAGTTAGTGTGACCATTTTATATATTTCTTTGTACAGACTGAGGTAGTATCTGAGATAGCACTAGGGATTTAGAAAATAAATGGTAAATATATTATCTTTCTAAACTGGAAAATTATGAATTCTGAAAACAATCTGGCTCTAAGGGTTTCAGATAAAGAGCGATGGGACCTACAAAATATATACTTAAAATAAAATCAGGTTTTCTTTGTTCGTCTAAAAATATATTATGAGTTTTTTTAATAGTTATCACAAAGATTTTTCTCATTTTTAGAGATGGCTTAATACTTCATTATGATCAGTCTACCATAATGTCACTAATCTTTTTAGATTTAGCTGCTTCCAGTAGATTGCTTTACATCTTTTTGAACTAATCTGATAGTCCCTTAAAATATATTCTGGAACTAGAATTACTAAGTCAAGAAGAAAACCCATTTGAATGATACATTAACTTATTAAATATGTGTTGAGATTTTTATCCTGTGTCAGGCATTTATTGCCAAATTGCCATCCATAAAGTTTATACTACAAGTTACAGGTTCTGTATGAGTTTGAGACAGTTTCATATCCAACATGTGATTATAAAAGTAGGTCCCACTTGGTAAAAAAATCCTGCCTGCCTTAATGGCTTGGGAGAGATCTATACCTGTTAAGACAAATCACACCATAGAATCAAAACAAAACAAGAAGAAATCAGTTTCTGTTGCAAGAGCCTGGCTGCCTAGCAGCAGTCACCCTAAAGTGATGGAGATTAGCAGCCAGTCTTCCCTCTCCTCTCCTCTTCCAATCCTTTTTTCTTAAACCACAGAAACACCTTTGGGGACATAATCCACCATATTCTGTGAAAAGAATCCTAGTCATTGTGGGGAAAGATCATCTAGAAGAGGACAAGGAGTGAAGGCTCTTTGGAGAGGTTCCTGGAGCTATCATATCGCTGTCATACAAAAGCCATGAATATGGCATTTGTTTTTAGTTGGAGAGCCATGGGGTAGAGTATGTTTTCATAACTTTTTTCACTTTTGGCCTCTGGATTTTGAGAGTATTATCTTTCAACCTCAACCCCATTTCAGGAGAAGAAAGGTGTGGTTACCTTAGATTTCCCAGTCACCTTGTTTTCAGGAGTTACCTTGTGATTTTTCAGTTCCATTGATATGTACTTTGGGTTTGATTTGTTTGCTAGACATTTGAAACTCGCTCTTCTTTGGTATAGCAGCTTTTTGGCCTTAATATTTGTTCTAAACAAACTTTGGTTCCAGAGGTCTGAGAAGTCCTTACTTACTTTGTAAATTTTTAGAGCATATACTAGTTAATAATCTCAATATATGTTCATAGAAAAATGACTTAGGGGAAAGCCGGGACGGCTCAGCGGGTTGAGCGCTCGCTTTGAAGCCCCGAGGACCGAGGATCGAATCCCGGCTCCGGCCCAGGCAGGACCCACATGCTGAACTGGGGAGTTCCCACAGTTCGGTTCTCTAGCTGTCTCTGTCTCTGTCTCTCTCTCTATCTGTCAAAAGTAAAATAAAAATAAATATGCACTGAAGATAAAATAATTACTCTCTATAAAAAATATATATATAAAAAAAAAGAATCTTTAAAAAAAATAAAAAATAAAAAAAAGAAAAAAAAAAAGAAAAATGACTTAATTTGAAATATTTTTGTCAGTTGCACTGCCTTGCAAGTATACTATACCCCTAGAGATTATCATCAGTTATATAAACTATTTATAAATGTATTGAAATAATGTTGCTACAGTTACAAGTAAATAAGTGAATCTGATATGTGAGAAAAGGGCAGAGAAAAGTGATGCTAGATAATTCACATGAGACTTTTAACTGTCTATGTTGAACTGGGGAAAGCTGCATGTCTCCAGTTTTATTGGACTATACAAATCATATTTATTTGTGACACTTGGCTTTTGACTTGCAGCTTGCCTAGCCAGTGTTAATTCCAGACTGTTAACTATTCTTTCAGAGATGAGATTTCTCAGGGAGAACATATTTGCTGGACTCAGTGGAGAAGGTGTTTTTAATAAAATATTGATGAGGATATAACCCAATGATGTTATTGTCTTGTGTAAAGTACTGTCGGACTACTTCTAGAACTCAAGATGTTAAAAAAGGATTCTTGGCTTTACTCCTAATGTATATTAGGAATTTATTTATGATTTGGAATGTTCAACAGAGTGCCAGGTTCTCTATATGAATTGGGTGTATTAATTTCTATTGGTACAGAATTCTCTTATGCCCATTTTTTTGTGTAGAGTAATACTATTTTATTCATATTGGCAGAGTTCTTTATACAAGATGCCATTGTTTATAAGAGCTGGGCTGCCTGGCTTCTTATTTGTGTGGATATTAAATGTTTCTTTTACCCAAAAAGTTCTCTTACGTCCCACATGTAGTGAACTGCTCCCCCCGCCTCCCCCAGGTCCCTTAGCCCTTGGCATCCTCTAGTCAGTTTTCAGAGTAGTTTTTTGAGACACCTGTTAGGTATAGCTGGGATTGTAAAGAAATAGGACATTCCTTTTACACTCCAGCACCTTAAAACATTAGTCAAAAGCTGAAACAAGGGATCCTGGGATAGCTCAGTGGTTAAGCACTTGCCTTGCAGTTGTAGGGTCCAGGGTTTGATTTCCTGTCCCTGTCCCATGCAGGCCCATGTGTTGAGCTGTGGCACAGCTGGTGGCTGCCAGGATGGCTCAGTGGCAGGGGCTCTTGCCTTCCGACAGGGGGCCCTGATTTGGTTCCTACCCCATGTGGCCCCATATCCACCTTTGTGAAGTGGAACCATGTTATAACTAATGATGTACAGCTATGGAGACTGCTCTGGGACCTCCCCCCTTCTCTCTCTCTCTCTCTCTCTCAAAACAAAGCAAATCTTAAAAAAGAAGAAGCTAAAACAAGTACAGGGATCTTTAGGAACCTACCACTGGTATAAAACTTTACAAGTGCATTATAAGCCTATTTAAAAGAGGCTTATAAAAATGCTAGTGAACATACTCTCTTGTAAACTAAACCATAAGCCCAGAAGGATGTTTTAAAAGGCACGTGTGCATGTATGTGCATGTGCACAAACACATACACACAAACAGTTCTGAAAACTTTAAAAAACATTAGAAATTTTTTCAAGTGCATCGACATTCGTTATTATATTAATTTTGGTGTACAGCATAGTATTTAGACATGTATATAACTTACAAAGTGATCCCCCAGGTAAGTCTAGTACACCCTCCACAATACCATACGCATTTATTATAATATTATTAACTATATTCCCTATGCTGTACTTTGCATCCTTGTATTTTGTTAACTACCAGTTTGCATTTCTTAATCCCTTCCCCTTTTTCACCCAGTCCTCTATGCCCCCTCTCCACCTGACAGCCCTCAGTTTGTTCTTCGTATCTATGAGTTTATTTCTGTTTTGTTTGTTTATTTTGTTTTTTAGATTCCACATATAAGTGACATTATTTAATATTTGTCTTTGTCTGACTTATTTCACTTAGCATAATGCCCTCTAGGTCCATTCATGTTGTCGCAAATGGTAAGATTTCATTCTTCTTTATGGCCAAGTAATATTTCACTGTATATATGTATATCTTCTTTATCCATTCATCCATTGAATAGACACTTAGGTTGCTTCCATATCTTGGCTATTGTAAATAATGCTGCAATGAACATATGGATGCATGTATTTTTTTGAATTAGTGTTCTGGATTTCTTTAGATAAAATACCCAGAAGCAGAATTGCTTGGTCATAAAATAGTTCTATTTTTTTATTTTTTGAGGACTCTCCATACTGTTTTCCATAGTGGTTGGTGGGATTACAAATCCCACCAACAGTGCACAAAGATTCCCTTATCTCCACATCCTCATCAACACTTTTTTCTTGATTTTTTAATGATACCCATTCTAACAGGTATGAGGTGATATCTCATTGTGGTTTTAATTTGCATTTCTCTGATAATTAGTGACATTGAACATCTTTTTGTATATCTGTTGGCCATCTGTATGCCCTCTTTGGAGAAATATATTCATGTCCTTCCTTTGTCCATTTTTTAATCAGATTTTTGTCTTTTTTGGTATTAAGTTCCATGAATTCCTTATATATTTTGGGTATTAACCCCTTCTTAGACATATCATTGGTGGCTATCTTCTCCCATTCAGTAGGTTATCTTCTCCTTCTGTTAAACTGTTATTTTTAAAAAGTTGAGAAATACCAGGCACTGATTGGAACTATAAGAAGAATGAACTTTGGAGGAAGCCATAAAGTAACCAAGCCTTGGGAGGCAGGGATGGAAATATAAACCTAAAATTGTTTCTGGCTCATTCAGTGTAGAGAATAAACCTAGAGACGGAATCTTTTCTTTGAAGTCTCAATTATGTTTTAAGTTAAAAGCAAAAGAGGTCGATATTAGAAAGCTTCAGATGTTATTTTGTAATTGACTAGGTAAAGAAAACTTCTTGATTGCCTTCCTATGCTAATCTCCTCCAGTGGATTGAATTATAGACTTTAGAGGTAAACAAATCAGTCCTCCTGTTTTGTAGATTAGGAAATTGAAGACCCAAGAATAGGATTAGACGCTCATATCTTTTTCTGTCTAGTCCAGTGAACTTCTTATAGTGTGCTATTTTTTTGTTAAGATTTTTATTGTTTTTTGACAAAGAGAGATAGAGAGAAGGGGGAGGACTCAGAGCAGCCTCCATAGCTGACACCATTAGTTTTTCATACAGTTTCACTCCATAGGTGGGTGCAGGGCTGCATAGGGCAGGAACCGGGCCGGGAGCCTCCTGCATAGGCCGAAGCAAGGACTAAACTGGGGGGCACACCCCAGTTCAGCATATGGGTCTGCGTGGGCCAGTGCCAGGGCTGGGATTTGATCCTTAACCCGCTGAGCCATCCCAGCTTCCCCTATACATAGTGTGCTATTTTATTTTTTTCCTCTTCTTATTGGTTGAACTTGGCTACACTTTATTTTCTCTAACTTCTACCTACATATTAAATTAACCAGGAACAACCTCAGGTTTGTATTTCCGTCATCCTTTATTTGAACCAGGCATGTCCAACCTGTGGCCCAGGATGGCTTTGAATGAAGCCCAACAC
Source organism: Craseonycteris thonglongyai (assembly GCA_004027555.1). Taxonomy (NCBI): domain Eukaryota; kingdom Metazoa; phylum Chordata; class Mammalia; order Chiroptera; family Craseonycteridae; genus Craseonycteris; species Craseonycteris thonglongyai. Next base: position 39,447 of record PVKE010001723.1, read on the forward strand.
AAATTCTTAAAAACATGAGTTTTGTGACTTTTTTTCCCCCCAGCTTATCAGCTGTCGTTAGTGTTAGTGTCTGTAATGTGTGGCCCAAGACAGTTCTTCCAGTGTGGCCCAGGAAAGCCAAAAGGTTGGACATGCCTGCTTTAAACCTAATTATTCTGAGGAAGTTTTTCCCAGTTTCTGTGGTGATACCTTGGTAGGTAAAACTTGTTTAACCAAGGATTTGTAGATTTAGTACTATCTTGCTCTTTTTATAGGGTGTTTAATGGATTAAAAAACTGCATTTGAAAGTGTTGTTTTCAGTATTTTATCTGTTCTCTGTGGTTTCTGCTGTTTGAATGAAACTGAATCCTAATGTAATTTGTACAGGTACTGCAGGCAATGGGGTACCCAACAGGCTTTGATGCAGATATTGAATGTATGAGTTCTGATGAAAAATCAGATAATGAAGGCAAAAATGAAACAGTGTCTTCAAATTCAAGCAATAATACTGGAAATTCTACAACTGAAACCTCCAGTACCCTAGAGGTATACTTAAACATATATTTTCTTTAGAAAATAAGTAATCTGTTTTCACTGTAGAAAATCTGAAATGGAAAAGTGTAAATAAAATAAAAAATATGTACAAACATATGTATTCCAGAGGTTACCATTATGAGTATTTTGTTTTATTTCCACCTAGCTTTTATTCTGAGTATTTTTATGAAGGCAATTTCATGCAGTTTTACCTCATCGTATTTTCCCACTTAATTCTAAAAATACCTGTAAATGTAACCGTATGCTATACTACATATGAATGTACCCTAATTTAACTAGCATTTCCCTTTTGCTAGCCATGGAAGCAGTATCTCACAATTACATTATCAAAAGTACCAACCATAATTGAAGAACAAAAGCCCAAAAGATATAGCAGAGGAAGCTTAGGACTGAGTTTTTGCTAAGTTGTGGGCACAGTGGGTCATCATTGCATTGGAGCGGCTCTGAGGGAGGCATTATTCTCCTAGACCATAGCATTAGGCAGAATCCACATCCTGAGTATTCACAGCAGATTTGGGAATTTTGGAGCCCTTGTTTATTGCATTCCTACATGAAGAAAATTGGCTTTAAGGTAACAGTAAGAACTTTAAACAGTAACATTTTAAAAAATGCTTTGTCATTGGTAAGAATGAGTATTTATTAAGGACTTAATGGACTGTAATTTTTTCAGTCTATAATCCACTTTTAGGGATGCCAGGATAGCCCAACAGGTTGAGCCCTTGCCTTGCAACGATGAGGTCCAGGGATTTAATTCCTGTCTTAGCCCGTGCAAACCCACAAACTGAACTGTGGCGTACAACTGGTAACTGCCAGGATGGTGACAAAGATTCTTGCCTCCATGTGGGAGGTCCCCAGTTTGGTCCCTGCCCCATATCCACCTGTGTGGAATGAAACTATGTCAAAAAACTAATGATGTACAACTATGGAGACGGCTCTGGGCCCTCTCCCCTTCTCTCTATCTGTCTCTGTCTCTCTCACCCTCAAAAAAAAAAAATCTTTATAAATGAATAACCCCCTTTTAATAACTGCTTTACTGCCAGATGCTGAAGAAATTGTGTCTAGAGCCACAAGATGCCCCTAGGCTAGAAGGGCAAAAGGCATGTTTATAACTAATAATGTAATGCGATAAGTGCTATGATTGCAAAATGAACATAATGTAAAATCTCCAAGAAGGAAGAGATTGTGAAACTTACACACATGTAAAATCCAAGGGAATAAAATCTGAGCTAGGTTTTAGATCGGTGGGATTTTGTGAGACAGGTAGGGAAGAAGGCATTCTGGATCAGAGGAATAGTTGATATAAAGGAGTTGTAGCAGTAAATGTTTAGGAAGTGCCAGGTGGGCCAGTGTGGGCCAGTGTGGAGGGGTGCTGATGGGGGGTTTTGAAAGCCACGCATGAGTCTGTGCAATTCTGTGGAGGATAGAAGAAGTGGCACGTGGCTTTTGAGAGACCAGTCATTCACAAGTATTCACAAGTGGTAGCCAGCACAGGCAGGGCAGGATGCTGTGTGAATAGTGTTGTAAATGCTAAGAAGAGAATAAGCTCATTAGTTATGAGACTCAGACTATTAAGTTCAGGGAGAATTAGGAAGGCAGAGAGCAGTATGGGCTGCACTGAGAACAGCCACATGAGTATATATGGAGGTTTGGTATTGAATACATCTATGCTTTGTTTCTGTATGATGTAATAATTGGAGTGGGGAAAACAGAGCCTTTATTCATTTAAAATAGTAGTAACTGATTAGAAATGCACATATTTTTATGTCTTGACTCATTTTTACAAAAAGTTTTTTCATACTTAGAAAACAGGGAGTGATTACCATAGACCTAGTTTCAAATTACTCATTATCTTTTTTAAAATTTCAAGGAAATGCCTTGAAATTTAAAAAATGGAGATTATATTAATTCTTCCAGAAGTGATGTTTTACTACAAAAGATCCAGAAATGTTTACTGAATTATCTTTAAAAATTGTCCAGTGTTTCATTTCTGTGGCATCAGCCACTTATCACCTCCTCATCGGGTACTCATTAAGAGAATCTTGGTGTCCATGAGGTTTATATATATAATAATTCTTTTGTGCATTCATTCCTTTGTTCAGCATTTCTTGAGCTATTACTGCGCTGGAATTAAAGACATGATCTTTAACATCAAAAAGTGCTCAGTCTTTGGGTCTTTCCTTTCTCAAAATTATAGTGGTAGTATTTTGTGCTTTATTTTTGGTGTTAGCCTTTCTCTTCATTTGAACCTTTTTCACACACTCTTACATGAATTACTTTTCTTCCTTTCCTTTCCTCTAGTCAGTTTCCTTCTTATCCTTCCTCGAGTCAGTTCTTTGTAACACTCCTACTTTTGTGTAACACGAACCTAATCATGAACTTTGCCAGATCAAAGTCTTTCAGTGGCTCCCCACTGTCCACGATGAAGGCCAAGCTCGTGTCATGGTACACAGAGTCCTTTATCAAGGCTGTTTCTCATCAAGCCCTGCCTTCCTCTCTCTACCCCATCCAAACTGAACTTCCTGCTATTCCCCCCAAAATTCTTGCCTTCTCTTGGACCTTTGCACTGCTGTTTCTTCTGTCCAGACTGCCCTTTGCCTTTGTTTCCTCCTTATGATGGTCTCGTACTTTTATTTTAAGGATGGGTTCATATGGTCACTTCCAAGAAAACTGTCCTCATAGCCTAGAAAATGACTCCCATCTCCTGTGTTCCCATAACTTACCTTTGTTCTGTGGTACTGATTGTTTTACAATGATTATGACTGTCCCTCCCACTATGCTGTAGCTCTTTGAGGACAAAGAGTAGCTACTTTATTGCTATTTTTAAATTTTAGAATGCATAGTCTGCATCCCACTGTTTTTACCTTGGTTGCCCTTAAATTTCATTAGAGACTGAGAGGTGTGAAGGGGCATTTTCCTTCCACCTCCTATATTGAGAGTTACTTCTTCCTAACCCTAAATATAAAAACAGTGAATGCTCTGGTGTCATGTGACTTTCAGCTGTTCAATCCACTTCGTTAATCATTTAGATTCTTAGATCACGAACACCAGAGACCAGATGCTAGGGTTCCATGTGATGGCAAGGCTACATTGCTCTTGAGTACTGACCCGTTGGGACAGTCCTGCTTAGGAGGGAGGCTAGCCAGATGACTGACATGATGTTTATTGCTTGTAGAGTTTCTATACCTTTAAAGATATTTTGTTATTCATAGAGGTCACTATACATCCTAGCCCCTAGATGCTTTAAAGTACATTTCTAGCTTCTTTTTCAACAGGGACATACTATAACTTTATTAATAAGAAATTTTATACTCTAAACTCTTACTCAATTGAACCTCTTTTTAGGTAAGAACTCAGGGCCCTATCCTAACAGCAAGTGGCAAAAATCCTGTAATGGAGCTCAATGAAAAAAGAAGAGGTCTTAAGTATGAACTCATCTCGGAGACTGGTGGAAGCCATGACAAACGCTTTGTGATGGAGGTGTGTACATTGATGGAAGCCAACCTTATTATTCCCCTCAAAGCCATAAGCCATCCTGAGCTTATATGTAAAAAGGTTTTAGACTGAGTCGATTCTTATTGCACTATTTGACTTTTGGTATTTTCTGTGTTATGACACATTTATGGGATAACTGCAGAGTATTGTTCTTGATTTTAGGTAGAAGTAGACGGACAGAAATTCAGAGGTGCAGGTCCAAATAAGAAAGTGGCAAAGGCAAGTGCAGCGTTAGCTGCCCTGGAGAAGCTGTTTTCTGGACCCAATGCAGCAAATAATAAGAAAAAGAAGATTATCCCTCAGGTAAGAGTGAAGCATTAAACCATGGTAATATCTTTGAAAAATATTACCAGAATTAAATGTCCTTTTCCGTCTTTGTGCCACTTTAGTTTTTTCTGAAATGATTTCTTTTTATTGGATTTACAAACCTTTTCTTTGGGTTAGGTTACGAAGAATATAAACGTGTCAGTGGTTCCCTGTTCTGTGGTCATTCTAGGCAAGTCATATACTAAAAAGCAACTATTAGCATTATTTGGGGGCATTAGGTCACTCTTGATGAGGTGGTGTTGAGGGATTTGGACTTGGAGGAGATATTAGCATTTGTTTAGTTTAGAAGAGCTGCCAAGAGTCCTTGGGGCTTACTTTCATCAGAGTGCAGATACTCTTCCATTTCCTTTTCAGTTTTGAACTTCCGCATTATTTATTTTGGGTTTCCCATTGCGGGTGGCATAGTAGAGCTTTGCCCTCTGTTACTTCTGTTTATTGGGAATGTCATTTTGCTGAAGGCCCAGGATTGTCACAAAGCATTTAGAAAAGATGGCCTCCTAATTACATGCTTTTGGGTCAGATTCTTCCATCCACTCGTTTACACAGTCAAAAATTTTTTTTTCTAGATGTATATCATGTGCATGATTGTGAGGGAAAAAGCAACATAAACATAGGATACACTTTCTTCTTCATGGAGAGTTTTGATGTAATAAGTCTGAGTATATTATGTGATAGAAAGAAATAAATTAAAAAGTGTTAAGATTCATAGAAGGAAGCTCAGATTATTTAAGGTTCTGTTAAACAGTTTCTTTTACGTATGCTAAGTCCATTATAGAATAGAATTAATCTCAATTTACAGTGAGGAAACAAGGCTCGAAGAAACGACAGTACTGCATGTAGTAATAAAGCTAATTAATAGCAGAGGTTCTCCTTACAACCACATTCTTCCAAAGATTATGGACATTCTACTATTGTATATTAGATCCATCTTAGAAATTTGTTTTCATTTAAGTTTATGTATTTACCATTAATGAATACCACTTAAATTTTATGATTCAGAATATAAACGAGTAAAACTAATTTTTACTGAGATGAAATAAAAGTAAAGTTTAAATTGCAGAGGACGAGAATAAGTGGATTTTTTCCCCCTTAAAACCTTCCAGAATATGTTCTACGGTACATTATTAAAAAAATAATTGTTACCTTGTTTAATTTGGTGTGTTTTCCCTATATTTGGTCAGTTAATTTTAATGTTTAAAAAACCTACATGTAGTCACTTATTAGGTAGTTAAGTTTGGTTCTAGCTTGATTTGCATGAAGTCATTCTGTTACCAACCAGATTGTTGCTTTCTGACTACTTTGAGCTAAGCTGTATTTTAGGGAAAAAAAGTCTGCTTGAAGTTCCTCATTTTTAGAAAATTTCCATACTAGAAGCTGGAAAACTCCTGTGTTCCATGTGCTTGACATCTAAGAAACAGCCTATTTTGGATTTGTGGTTTGGATTTTTTTTCAGCCTAAAAGAAAAATGGCCATTCCCTGTGTGTGATACATTCAACCTTGAAACTGTCTTCTGCAGTCGTACCAGCAGCAGAGGCTGCCCTGGGAGGGGCCGAGGGCGTGTGTGCTCTGCTGCAGCCGCGGGGTGCTGCTGACTTGCACAGGGAGCTGTGAGGCCCCTGCCCCCTTCCCCGCACTTGGGTTACAGCAGGGAAGGGCGTAGGGGGTGACTTCCAATTTGAGTTTTTTACAGCTTGGGTTGCATTTTTATATTCGAGAATAAGTACCATATTTAATTTACAGGTAGGTGTCCTTTGATTTCCTTAAAATTTCAGTTTTGGAAAGGGATGTTTTAGCAGCCCTGTGTTTGCTGTTTGTTACTCCTTGACTTTACCTAGTCTGTTTTTCAGAGTTTTGTGACTTTACCAGAGTCCATGGCATTTTAGAACAGGAAGGGGATTTAGAGTTGGTATTTATTGATTGGATTGATTGATTGATTGATTCATTCATTCATTCATTCAATCATTCATTCACACACACCAAGAAACAGGTTCAAGGACATCATATGATCTTCCTGAAGTCTTAGAACTTAGAGCAGAAACTGGCATCCACACCTTTGGTCTTCCTTTCTTAGTCCTTTAAAAAAAAAAAATTCAGTTTCTCAGCTGATTTGAGATAGTTTGTTGTTGCAGTATTATTTGTCCATGGGCAGAGAATTCAATGGATTTTGAACCTGGGTATCTAGTGTGTACAATTATTTTAGCCAGGCCTAAATTGACTTTGGATGTAATTTAACTACTGAAATTTGTACGTAGAAAAAGAACTCTTTTGGGGTAACCTTCAAGTGAAAAGAAGAACTTATTTGCTTACTTTTATGTGCCCAGCATATTCTCAAGACAACTCTAAGGTAGGTGTCATTTTCATTTTACAGATGACAAAGTGGAGGTTTAAGGTCACAGTTGACTCATCTCATCTTCAGGCTCAAGTTTCTCCTAGCGGTTGTACATGGCAAAGATGATAGGAGAGTTCTTACTTCTCTCAGTAATGAAAGTGTGTTGTTTTAACAGGCAAAGGGTATTGTGAACCCTGCTGTATCCACGGCAGTCCAAGCTGTTCGGGGCAGAGGAAGAGGAACTCTAACAAGGGGAGCTTTTGTTGGGGCCACAGCTGCTCCTGGCTACATAGCTCCAGGTACAGTGTAACCCGTAAGAGATCTGCCCCCTTTTCTAGGCCAAAGTTTGAAGAACAACATCTCCTTTATCTGCCAAGGTTATACACGGTCTCTGGAAACGTAACACAGGTATAGGATATGTGGGCACAGAAATTGAAAAGAAGAGAATCTATAGAATGCCATAGGTTTTCTCCTGGAATCTGCTGAGTGTCTAGAGGCTTCCTGGAGGGAGGTGACAGATGAAGAATATTGCACGTGGTTGAGGGGACACATCTTGACAATAAGGAAGCTGAAAGATAATCCATGGATTGAGGAGTTTGGGCATCTGAACAGGGTGTATTCAGGGGGACATAGAAGACAGGTTGCACGGAACAGGGTAAAAAAATAGCTAAGAAGAGGCTAATTAATTGGGGTGAAGCCTGGCCTTATTAGCATTGTCTTAACTCAGTGTTTGGCAACCATCAGAGACTAAAGAAGTAGAAGAAGAGAACAGGGGAACTTATTTATCTAGAGCTTACTATATACCAGATAACTTCATATAAATGATTTTACATGATTGTTGTTTCTAATCTTCATAGTGTTCCCTCAGGAATAATTTCCATATTTTAGATGAGGAAATTCAGATTTAGAGAGATAAAGCTCAGTGTGAGACATCTAGTAGTAAACAGCAGAGCAAAGAGTTGAACATAGACGTTTGCAGTTCCAAAGCTTATATTCTTTCCATTTTACCACATGGCCTGAGGGAGATAGGGAAAGATGTCTTCTCTCTGCATTCTGTTCTGATACTTAGACGTCATTTTAGCAGTAGATGTACAGCTGTCTCATTAAAATCAAGATCTCTGCAATATTGAAAGTATGGACCTTTTAACTTGACAAGTAAACCACTTGTAGTTGTTGATCAAGATGAAATTGTCATAATGATTGGGTTTTATCCAGTCATTATGTTTTTATGTAACATTCCTAAGAAGTTCACTTAGATTGTGAGTGTTTGTTTTTTTTCCTAAGAAAGAATTAGAATAGGCTATTTGAGAACTTCTATAGATAATGTGACTGGAATTACGAGTATACTTCTAGAAGTTCCAATAGGGGCTTAGCTCAAAGATGTGTCATATTAGGAATATACTCTTTCATTGAAGCATTACGTGCTTGCACCCATGCAGCTTATGGTCTAAAGGTGAGGCATTCTAATGAAATAATCACAATTATAAACTGAGATAATTACAATGATGCAGGACATGGTACTATGAGAAGATGTAACAGAGACAACCTGTTCTGGTCTGTTGGGTCCCTGAAGAAGTAACACTTGCACTGGGCTTTAAAGAATGAGGAAGAGGTGATGCAGGGAAGAGAGATGGTGAAAGTGTGTTGCAAACAGAGGGAAGGGCTTGTGCAGAGACCTTGTGATGCTGGTGGTAGGGAATTTGGCTTATTCAAAGAATTAGAAGAATGCCAGAATATAATGTGGGGAATGATTTGAGCTACAGCTGGATGCTCAGCCCTGTCCTGGAGGCTATGGCCTTAGAATCTCAGGTGCAGTGGAAAGTCATAAAGAATTCTAAGGGGAGAAGTGACAAGAAGAGACTGTTTGTCAAGATCGTACTATAGTGTGGAAAATAGATTGTAGGGACAGAAGTGGGCATGACAAGACATGGTAAGGTTTTTGTAAACTAATAGCCCAGGCAGGAGACCGTGGAAGTGTCTCCAGTGTGTGTGGGGAAGTAGGTGGGTGGCAGGAAGTGAATAGTTTGAAGGAGTCCTTTGGAAGCAAAATTGATGGATTTTATATGGAGAATGAAAAAGTGCGGTTTCAAGGATATCTCCCAAGATTTATAGCTAGAGGAACTAAATTAGATGATTGTGCCATTTCAGGAGACAGAGAACTATGAAAGATGAGTATTGAGGGGGAAGGTTAGTTATAGTTTGATGCAGTTTATGTGTCCAAAATTATGGCATTGTTCTGTGCATCTCATTATTTCTACTGAAATTTATAATTTTTTTTGCCTTATTTAATGCATTATTTAAAGGAAGCAGCTTTCATTTAACAATATAATAGGGAAGTCATTGAGATGAGCTTTCTTATCTTTGACTCTGTGTCCTGGTGGGGCTTCACCCAGGTTTGTCTGTGGTTGCTTACCTGCTCGAGTGGGGAGCAGCCATTGTCTAGTGGCAGTAATTATGAAAGGACTCACGTCTGCTTATTGCCTGGATCGTCTGCTGTGTAGTAGCTTCTCTCTTAAGTCATTGCATTGACCTCTGAAAGACTTGTTTCCTGAAGCTTTTAAAAACAAAGTCCTTTTATAGCTTAGAGAAAATTCAGATGAGGTCAGTTTACGTTATGAATAGGTTATATGCCATTTGTGAAATATGTTCTGTGCAGTAGGGACTATAGTTAAGTATTTTTACATATCATTTAATTATATTCCCCTGCCAACTCAATTACTGCAGAAGACTGAAGTTCAGCGAGGTTAAATAACAGGTACAATTCAAAGTCACCTTGCTAGTGACAGGTGAAGTCAGGATTAGAGCCCCAGTGGCCTGCTCAGTGTCTGGCTGAATAGTTTCATCTCTCTAAGGAGGTTTTGGTAAAGCCCGTGAGGCCCATCCACTGCCATTGCGGGAGGCATGCACGCTCCGGCAAGGGCCTGCCCCAGTCGGCTCTGCCCTAGCACCGCAGCATCCCCACCTGGCTGAAGTTGATGTCTGACGATGTGAAGGAGGAAGCAAATCTACAAACTGGCTGAAAAGGGGCTGACTCCCTCACAAATCGGTGTGATCCAGAGAAACTCAAAGGGTGCTGCACAAGTACGTTTTGTGACAGGCAATAAAATCTTGAGAATTCTGAAGTCGGAAGGACTTGCTCCTGATCTTCCTGAGGATCTCACCCATTGAATGAAGAAGCTGTTGCCACTCAGAAGCATCCTGGGAGGAGCAGAGAGCATGAGGAGGCTAAATTGTGTCTGGTTCTGATCGAGAGCCGTAGTCACCGGTTGGCTCGATATTCTAAGACCAAAAGAGTCCCTCCTCCACCCCCAATTGGAAATACAAGTCATCCATGGCTTCTGCCCTGATTGCATAAATTGGTCTGTGTATTCAAGCAATAAAATCATTGTTTAACTAGGGGGGAAGAAACCCCTTAAACTGTAGTCTTAGTCAACCAGCTACCCTTTCCTGGATTTGATGTACAACTTTCTTTTTTAAGCATTAATTTCTCTTTTGGCTCTGACACTGTCCCTACAGCTTATGTCAGCTGCATTGTGTCCTCTTGAAATATACTACTAAACATCAATGACTAATACTAAGACTAAATCATACTACGCCTAAGTGTATGTGACTTAAGTATAGACTAAAAAGTGAAACATTTTCATCTCTCAGGAATGTTTAAATTAGTCCCTAAAGGTAGTTTACTTTTCACCATACGTTTGAGTGTTTTGTCTCAGACAATAACTGGGTATTCAGAGAAGTCCTAGCATCTGTCCTAGTGAGAGTTCAGCCTCAGGTGGGATAGGAACAGACACTTGAGTAAACCTCACACAAAGTGATGCAAGTTGTAACGTGGGGGGACAAGGAATAACTAGTGAGTCTGAAAGAGGTGGTATTTGATCCTGACCTAAAGGATGAGTTACAGTTGGTCAATTAGAGAAGGAAGTGGGGAAAATGCTGAGCAAGGGAAATGATTGTAGACAAAGGGGTTTGTTTTGGGTACAGTTTGAAGGGCCCTTGCTCTATTTTAGAAACCAATTATTAACATAGTATTTCTAATCCCTACAACACTACAAAGTAGTTTGGAAGTTTTCCCAGTTTATAGATGACAAAATGGCAACTCAGGATTTATATGTCTACAGACATACAAGGTCTGACAGTTAAGTTCGCAAACTTGCCACTGTGTGCTTACGTTGGTAGCACGGTAGAAACAACTCAGTAAGGTTTCATAACCTGGGTATGTCAGCGTCTCACAGCTGTGTGTTGACATGTTGTGGTGTCTTCCTGAGTGCCGTTCATTATTGTTGTTGCATACCGGGTACTTTTGTGTGCTGTCGCGAGAATGTCGGAGCTTGAATTAGAGCAACAAACAAACATTAAATTTCTTGTGAAACTTGGCAGTGAAATCAGGGACATGTTAGTCCACATTGTGGGGAGAATGCCATGAAGAAAATGGCAGTGTACAAATGGATTAAACATTTTCTGAGGGGGGAGAAAGCATCACTGATGAAGAGAGGTCAGGATGGCCAATAATGAACAGAACTGACAAAAATATTGCAAAAATTCATCAAATGGTGTGTCAAAATTGTTGGTTGATTTTGAGAAGCATAGCAGACCAAGTAAACATTGATAGAGAAACAGTTAGGAAAATAACTGAAAATCTTGTCATGAGAAAGGTATGTACAAAAATGGTCCTGAAGGAGCTCATTGATGAACAAAAGCAAAGCAGAGTCAAAGTTTGCCAAGACCTTTAGAGAGGCAAGACAATGTTTTGGGCCATGTTATCACTGGTGATGAAACATGGGTATACCAATCTGACCTGGAAACAAAGCATCCAAGTGCACAATGGAAGTCAGCCAATTCTCCACAACCAAAAGTTTCATCAATCCGAGTCAAGAGTCAAAACGACGTTACTAACCTTTTTTGATATCAGAGGAATTGTTTATTATGAGTTTGTACCATCTGGACAAGTCAACCAAGTTAACTCTTTGGAAGTGCTGAAAAGGCTGCATGAAAAGATGAAAATGACCTGAACTTTTCACCAGCAACTCATAGCTCTTGCATCACAACAATGTACCAGCTCACACGGCACTGTCTGTGAGGGAGTTTTTGGCCAGTCACCAAAAACTGTATTGGAACACCCTCCCTCTTACCTGATCTGACTCACAATGACTATTTTCTTTATCTGACGATAAAAGAAATATTGAAAGGAAGACATTTTGATGACATTCAGGACATCAAGGGTAATACGATAATGGCTCTTACGGCCATTCCAGAAAAAGAGTTCCAAAGTTGCTTTGAAAGGTGGACTAAGCGCTGGCATTAGTGCATAGCTTCACAAAATGGGGTTACCCAAAGGTGACCATAGTGATATTCAGCAGTGAGGTATGTAGCACTTTTTCTAGGATCAGTTTGCGAACTTAATTGCCAGACTTCATTTAAGAAACTTTGGCAGAACTGGCTGAAAAATTTCTGTGTTCTTTGTATTTGTTTTTATTGACAATATGAGCCTTTTTTTTTTTTCAGAGGCACCAGGTGCTAATGTCAATTTCACTAATATTTACTGAGAGACCCTGTGCTGGGTCCAGCAATTCAGGTATCAACAAGACAGGGGCCCTGCCCTCAAGCCCACAACCTGACCCATGTGCCCTCTGTAGTGGCAGTTGAGGCTTCAGCCTGCTCTATCACTGCTTTCTGAAAAGAGACTTGCAAAGTTCTGTTTTCCAACTTTGAGAAGTTGGTAATTTGAGTGGTTCTAAGTATTCTTTTGTTCAGCAAATTATATTTAGTGAATGGTTACTATATACCAAACATTCTGCTAGGGTCAGGTGATGCAAAGATGTGTATGACTTAGTCTCTGTCACTCTAGTGGGCAACACAGACAAGGAGTCAATGATTAGAAGGCACTGTTGTCAGTGTCATTAGACACAGCCTGAAGATGCTCTGGAAGGTCAAGAGCACCTGTCACCCATGGCAGAAAGCTTTGGTGTTACAGGCTGGAGGGGATTGGTGGACTAGAGCCATTATGGGAATGGTTCTCTTTCATTCAGTGTCTGGAAGAAATCCTTAGGGCCCATGGTTCCAGGTCCGGTGGTATTTGTGAATTGGGCCAGTGCCAGCTGCCCTTTGTCCTGGACTGATCTGCTTTCTTCTTCTTTGCACTAGGCTATGGAACACCATATGGTTACAGCACAGCTGCCCCTGCCTATGGTATGTACACCATCTTACTGGTTTCTCCTGTTAGTGACTGTCACAGCAATCCCAAGCACACTTTGTATCTAGGGCTTCTTTAAATGAATTGGAGGATCTCAGACCTATTCATTCCAGTGACCCAACTTAAATTCCCTTTGAAAATGCCACAACCTTGTGGTTCTTGGTTTGGTTGGAGTTGCTCTTCTCTCTGCTTTGCCTGATTGAAGGACTGCTTGTTCTAATTGCCTGTTTCTGACCATACTGAAATTAAGTATTTTAAGTAGTTCTTACAGCCAATTTATACTCCATTCAAAGGCTACTGAAGGGCCCTATGCAGTTTCTAGAGCTTGGCTGCCTGCCAGTTTATGCAGTTACATTTAAGGTTCTGGTTTGAAACTGTGTGAATTGTGGGTGATTTTAGGTAGGGATAGGAAATGCTCACTTCAAATTTGTAGCCATCATCCTCTTCCATAAATTTTGCTTTAGAGGTGGAGTAAATGGGTCCTGGAGAGGTGATGGGGTTATCACCAGCAGTGTTACTAAAGATTTACTGCAGAAAGTCTGTCATACATGCGAGAAAATCACAGGAGTATTTTCTCTCCCTCCAAAAATAAAAATTAAAAAAATAATAAAAGCAAATGCAGAAATGAACCTTAGTGGCCCTTTGGATAACTTTTGAATGAGGTTTATGTGGCAATGGAGGCAATAGGTTTGGAGTCAGTGATATGCTGTCTTAGACATTTTCCCTAACTCAGGTGCTACATGTTATAGAATCAGCCATTTGCAGGATGTTTGTCATTGAGGGAAGGGAGCAGTGTGTGTGTGCATGGAGAGAGCGTGTGCGAGTGGGCATGCCCACAGAAGTCAAAGACCCTGAGTGTGTTGCTACTTGTGGCCTTGGCCCTCTTCATGAGCCGCAAGACCTTTCATTATGCTTTTTCTTCTCTTCATGCATCAGCTTTTCCATTTTTATTTGGATAAAAATGATGGGTCCTTAAGACATTGCTAAATTGAAGTTTCATTTGATTTCATAACTGTAGAAATAAGTAGAAAGTGAACAGCTTGACTATTTTCCCTGTTAAGATAGACTATATATCCTGGAAGGATGTGGAGAAGCTGCTAGGGGTCAGTATTTTGGGGTGAGTTTTCTCTGAGACCAAGTGCAGAGTCTGGAGTTGCGTCTTCTCCTGAGTGTCTCCTCAGGCACTCTGGTTTGGTCAAGGCTCCCCCACATTGCCGATGTTCACAGATATGGGGTGATTAGGAATTGGGCACTTGTTCAAGAGTGTGCTTTCACCCAGAATTTCTTTTAAATTCATATTGTCTAGCTCCTTTTGATTTGGCCATTTGCTTTTACCACTCAGCCAACTTCTGGATATCCTGACCACCTACCTCATCTTCCTGTAAATTAGGTCTGGTCAGCTTATCCAAGCACGTTTGACCCCTAGCCTCATTGTACTGTGTCCATGTGAGCACCAAAGCATCTGCCCCCTTGGAGGTTCCTACGTTTCTTAAGTCTGTATTTTTCTTTCAGGCGAATAAGTTTAGGCTTTAGTGCAGGCTTGCTAGAGCTTTGTTTTTCCCTCTAGAAAACTTTTATATCTAGGCTGTAAGCTACATTCACATTTTTCCTCAGTCTTTTTAATTTTTCTCTCCTGTTCCTCCCTTTTCCTGTAACATGCGTTCACCCTGTGGCCTCTGAGCCCCACTTCAGAAGGCTCTTCTCTTCCATGTGCCATATAACTGACTTCCAAAGCTGGTGAAATTTGATGCCCCCATTTTTCACATAAAAGATTTGGTTTTTAAATGTTACTGTGATGCCAACCTACTAAAACGATGCTTTATTTTGGCTGTAAGGTAAATATGTCTTTTGGCCTTTGTAAAGCTGTTGCATGTGGGGTAATTTCCCTCTGATCATCTGGTGCTCTTGAATACCTGCTGTTGCTGCTTTGTGATTTCTTCATAGGTTAAAGATTAGAATAGAAATAGGAGCAGATTTTAAATCATGCTTGAGTATGCAGAAGTTTGTGAGGCCACAAGAACTCATTAATTACAAAATTAAGGAAGTAATTAATCTTTCCAGATTTGCCAGTATTGGCAGTAGCCGTTAACAGGATAAGCACCTGGCCATGGCTCCTCTTGGAGCTGTCTGTCCGGGGAGCTGAGGCCTCTGCACACAGATGGGCTCTCCTGTAAGGGGTGATGTGGCAGATTGAGAACCAGTACGGATTTCTAAGTCACTTCAGAATATTAAACAATAGCATTGCTTTTGACCTTCAGAATTCATGGCAACTCACTCATGTGAAATCACTTTTTAAAATACCATTCTTCCTGTGATGTAGCCATCTTAATTTAGAGTGAAAAATAACTAAGAACAGTTTGAAAATTGGAGGTTTGTGAGAGATGTGTGGATCTCTTCCAAAATGGTACATGTTGACTGACTCATCTGGAAAAGGTTAATGATAATTATTGTAAGATATTTTTTTACCTGAAATTTTTATTGGATTATCAAACTTATTTGGAGTCCTCTCCGTTTCTTTTCTCTGTAGGTTTACCCAAGAGAATGGTTCTGTTACCCGTTATGAAATTCCCAACATATCCTGTTCCCCACTACTCATTCTTTTAGCAAATGACAGAAGCTAATTCCTATTGAACAATATAATACAATACAGAATGTTAGAAAAAAAAGCCTTTTTATCCTGCTTTCTTTGAACACATACTTGATCAAAATTATTTGTAAAGAACATCTTTCCTACTTTTTTGATTTTAACAAATGCAAATTTAGTTCTCTAAAACTTGAAAACAAAAAAAGAAACTAGTTATGTGAAACGGTACCTCATTTCCAGAAAATAACTTATACCAGCCCTTCTGTTGTAGGGAAATAAATCTAGCAGTTCAAAGTCTAAGAGGAGTATCAGATTATGTAAAATTAAATTTGTGGAGGATGTATAGAGTCTCAAACACTGATCACAAATAAACTGCTTTGTTGTAACACAGAGTGCTGCCTGGTTCCTGATGCAGTCACTGATTCTTAGCTGATTTATATGTACTTGCCCCAGGGCACTTTAATTCAGGCTGTAGTTATTTTTTTTAATACAATAGAGACTTTTCATTTAAACTTTAACTTTGTAAATACTGAAGTGTGTAATTAAAGCCAATAAAATATGGGTTTGAATATTGTTTTAGCTTATTATTTTTGATATGTTTTGGTATCAAATTACAAGGAATTGAAAACTAATAATAACTCAGCTCTAGGAACCCATTCATTTGTAAGCAAACTGCTAAAACAAAGTCAAGGCTGTTGTTAGTCTGAGCCAGTCTACTTCCTTTCCTTTGTAAGGCCTCTGTGCCCGTTGTGCAAGGGCATCCTCAACCCAGGTATATTCTGTTATTCAAGCATAGTTTATTCAAATGATGGCTCTACCCAGAGATGGGAAAAGAGGAATGCAATTATTTTAGTTTCCGAATTTCCAAGTTTTAAAAAATAATAAATTAATCGATCAGTCACCCTCGCTTGTTCTTGTGGCCTTCTTCACTCTGTAAGGTACTGTGCTCACTCCTTGGCTGTTTCATGCAGATAGAAGAGTAGCAGTTTTTCTGGGATTCATTGAAGGGTCTTTTTTTCCTCTTCAATTACATCAGAATCTAAAGCAGCAACAGAGTCCCCATAAAAACTTGCTCTTCGATTGTCCCAGTTCTTGTTGAGTGCTGCTGTGAAAAGTGACAGGTTTCAGCCATGGGTCAGCATTTATTTTTAAGACACCTGATTAAGCTGGTGAAAAATGATCAGTCGGTAACATTGTGCTGTTCTGGAAAGGGTGCAGCCCTTAGTCCTCCACTTGCATTCTCACCTTGTTTGGAAAGCCTATGATGTTACTAGAAGGTAATGGTTTCATTAAGGTATTCACCCCCACGAAGGCAACAGTGTGGTCCCATGTCAATATTTACAAGTTGCCATGTCTTAAAAATGTCCATCTTAGGTATGAATTAGTTTTCCTCTTCCTGTTTAAAATTGTTTGTTTGTTTGTGTTTTGGGGGAGGGGGCTGAATACTCCCCATCAGTGAGAATGGGCTTCACACAGTATGACAAGTTTATGTAACACATTTCTTTGGGACCACTAAATGACAATGAAATAGGCAATTTAAAACAAATATTAGTGTAATTTCTCAAATGTGTATTTATTACACAGTGGTTTGTTTGTTACTTCTGCTCCTTGACTTTTTGTCTTTATTAGTGGTGGGTGATACTTTAATAAAACCTCATCACTTGCTAGAAACAGCTGTGAACTTACCATTCTCATCCTGTGCATTAATGGCTAGAATAAACAAGAGGGCCTGTTTCAGCTGGGAGTCTTCATGTTTCATTGATTCATTTTGCTGACCTATGGATGAAACAGAGCCATCACTGAGAAGAAAAAGCATGGCTGGTAGTGTCCAGTTTTTATTAATTAAATATTTACAGTAGTAGTCCTCTTTGTTTCTGGAATACTATTAATTGGCAGCTATAGCTGTATTGCAATTTGAAATTGATTGTCAAATTTGCATTCCAAGTTGGAATCTCTCTGGAGATTTCTCTTTAGAAAATTCTTTTGAAGTAGCTGACTCAGCTTTATAATTCAACCCCTCTATAATGGCAAAAAGGGAGCTGTGCTGTTTTCCAACATGATGGCAGTCATTTCAAATGGTTTCTACCAAGTCCTTTTATTTTTTTTTAAATTTTGTTGTTTGTTGGAAGTTACTAACCATGTTGTAAACCTGCCCAGTTGCTGCAGACTTTTACATTTCTCTGCTTTACTTAAAATAATTGAGCTGTCAGTCCTTTGTTAGAAGTGATAACCATGCAAGTTCAACTGTTTAAATTTTGTAATGAATTAAGTGTCCCCTCCCTTTTGCCCTTCCCACCCCTCCATTTTATAATGAAAATTCCACTTACAGCTGAAAGAGCAGAGAAATATAAATGAAGCTCTTGGCTTCACCAAATTCTGTGAAATTAACATAAAGTTTTGCTTCTCTGCTCTTTTCTCCACTGTAGGTGGTTTTTTCATTGACAGCCCCTATTGCCAGCCTCTGAGCGTCGCACCATTTATTATTCACTTGGGCCCTCAAGATTTCTTCTCTGACTTCTAGAACCATCAGGTTGTCTGGCTTGAAATGGCAATTTCTATGTCTTGGTCTTAAGAGCAATGTGACCCCCCTGAGGCTTTCCAGCTTTCAGATACACCACTCTGACACCTTCTTTGGAAAGCAATGACTGAATATTTTAAAGAAGAGCAATACTTACTCAAAGCCACGGTGTCTGTTTTAAAACTTTTTCTTTGGAAACCTAGCAATATCTGTATTTAACCCCTCCCAGCATATAGCATAGTCTCTTGTCAGGGAGTTTACAGACCATTGTAGAACTTAGAATTAGTGTGTGAGTCATGCTATCTTCTGACAGTTTTTAAACTTTTTTAGCACATAAATTGAATAGTTGCATTCCTGACTGCGTCAGTTAGCGCTATTATAATTTCTCAGAGATAGAGTTTATCCTTGAAGCCATATTCTTTGCATGGGAGCTGGTGTCCAGCCAGGGATGTAGCCTGCAGCCTGGGTTTCCTCAGGCCTCAGGTGCACCTCATCTCTTGTGCAAGATAATTGGTCCAATTGATTCCCAACATACCTCAAGCTGACTAGATGCAGTGTGCAGTGCGGTGAAGTGAAGGGGTCCTGAAGTCGTTTGTGGTCTCTTTCAAACTGTTAGCCCAGGAACCAAAACACTGATAGATTTTGCTGGTATTAGCCTTTTCTTTTTTTAAAATTTGGGTGAATGTTTGAAAATCATGAATCAGTCAATCACCATTATTAATTGAAGAGCTGGGAATACCTCGTTAATGTATTTTTAAAACTGGTGTTGGACCCTCTGTGTATTTCAGGTTAATACTTTTAAGCAGTTTTCAGCACGTTTATCTCACTTTATTCTCGTTCTCCTCGGACCTTCGTAGCCATATCACTTGTAAAAAATAGGCTGAGATATAGTGACTGTAAGCTGTGGTCTCAGTATACAAAGGTAAGCTCTTTTATTTTCTGATTAAAGAGAAAAGTAATTAAAAATCAATGCACACAACATACATATATGATAATCATATATGATGTATTTGATCTCTTAGATCTTATGTCATCACATTACCCTTGAAATTTTTATGATCTAAATGTAAAAAAATTATTTTCAGCATTTGTTTTAATATCCTTGTGATTACTTTCTATTCAAGAGACTTTATTTTGCTGATTTAAAAGTGTATGTGAAACTTGTGATATGACACATATGTCACATACACGTACCTGTTTAAATATTAAGAATCCAGTGATGGAAAGAGTTCACCTAAGGGCGCTCTTTTGGCCAAAGTGTTGGAATTTCATGAGGCAGCGAGATTAGTGCTGATAGGACCCGCTTACACACGTAGCTGTTCCACAAGCTGAGGATTGAAGTGCCAATTTCTCAAGGAGAGAAACTTCTCTGAGAAATGAAAAATCTCTGATTTGTGTTGTATGCACTAATACAGTAGCAGTAAGAAGCCATAAAAAAAAAAAAAGCAATAGAAAAATGAAAAAACCAAAATATTAAGGTAACTATGGAAAAATATATAATTGAGTTAAGCTATTTGTAGAACCAATGGTAAACACCCATTCTGCAGAGACCAAATAGATTTAAGGCAACTCATCTGTCTTTTCAAGGTTAGGTAGCTGGATGATTTATTTCTTACCTTACTCAGTCATCATGGAGTTAATTTAAAAGACATCAGGATTAGGCCAACTATTTTAATAAGGATTTGCTTCATTTAGTGTGTCCCATAAATATGCATTTCATATGTGTTAGATGTTCTATGCTAAGGCTGTATTTTATATATATAGATTAAAATGAATTTTATGTTTTATATTTGTCTCTAAGTAGCAGTTTTCTTTTTATTACTAACTTTGGAGGTTGCTGGAACAACTTTCTTTCCCATACAGAATCTGTATGTATGATGAATGTGGCTTTGGCATCAATAAAAGGTTGTGTGAGGTACAGCTGACTAGTACCAAGTGCATTCCAGTCCTGATCAAACAGCTGACTGCCCATTATGCACAGGTCCTTCTGTGGGTATTAGCAGAAAACAGGCTCTGCCCAGTGGAAGCACTTTATCTGAGAGTCTCCTCGGTGGTGGAATTGTCTCCTAGGTTGGAAGACAAATAATACATTAGCAATGTCAAAAGATAATTAACTTATTTAATAGTTTATTTATAAATTATTTAATAATATGAGCCCTCTGACATCACTGAAATGGGCATAATTTGAAAATTCACTCCCTTTAAATACATCCCTGGCAGTTTTAAATATATTTTTTTATTTCGGAGAGAGAGAGAGAGAGAGAGAGAGAACGAGAGAACGAGAACTGAACTGGGGGAGCTCCCAGTTCAGCATATGGTTCCGCACGGGCCAGGATTCGATTCCTGGTCCCGGGCGCTGCAAAGTGAGCGCCTAACCCACTGAGCCATCCCGGCTTCCCCTATCCCTGGCAGTTTTGACAGCCTGAAACCAACTCTGGTTTATGTTCATGGGCCTCTAGTCAAGTAAAGTGAAGTGAATGAAATGAATAACAAATACCCCACTCCTTTTAAAGAAGTTTTTATAGTATAGCAAAGAAACAACTGGTTATTTTAATAATGCTTACCACATTTTTTTAATGACAACTTAGGGGAATTTTTACCCTTATAATCAATCAATCATCATAACTTTCCTATTTCTTAGCTCTCATTAATAACTGCAGTGGAGGTAAATTTTTAATAATGAGTTAGGGGAATGATCCAAGCAGATTCCTGCTCCCTCTCCAGCAGTTAGATTTCTAGCACTCTGGAGCCTCCCAAACCCCAGGGACAGGAAGAGCAGTTAAAGCTGAAAACAACCTGCTCTGTAAAAGGTCTCTTCCCCTTGAGCTTGCTTAAGCCCAAGCCTCCTGGGTGGGGTTGGGAGGTCGGAGACAGTCTGAAGTCATCAGAACAAGAAAGCTTCTGTTTTTTCCAAACCTGTACTCTATAAATGATCTGATGCCATGTCACCCGGGGACCATAGATTCCTCAGTGTTACCAGGAGGTCTGGAAGGGATATGGGTATTAAGTGAATATCAGCCATAGAGCCAAGAACTATCTCCCACTGAGGTGAATTTCAGTATTGATAGTTGTTCCTCTCCAGCAGTTAGAGCTATCACTTATTATACAAGCCCCTTCCTTTCATAATAGCATCTTCCAGAAAGACAGTCTTAAGTCAAGAATGCAAATTGGGTTAGTTGTAAGAATAGATATTTTTTCCCACATCATTTTAGGTTGGAGCTAACAGCTTCCATTGATGCTTGAAGCAGTGATCTTTGGAGATTTTTAAAAATAGCACCATAATGCAAATTAGCTTATGCAAGCTTTACAGCACAGCTGGAAATAGGAAATAGAAACCATGTGGGAATCTGGGCCAAAGAATTTCTCCCTCTCCAACAAATTCCTGTGGAGCTTGGAAATTAGTTGAATTAATACAATAATGTGCTTTGAGCAGTATCTGGTGCATTAGTACTCAGTAACTACCGTAACTGTTGTTGGCTGTTCTTATCACAGCTGAGGGAGGCAAGGCTGTGATGGCAGATAGGTGAGACGCAGGTGTGTGGCCTGCTCATGGGGGAGCTGCATTGGTTACTTAGTGCTGATAGGTTTGGGGTGCTCCCAGGCTTGGGGAGAGGCCTTTCCTACCATCTAGGGGTTAGACAGGAAACACAAAACAAACTCTTGGTGTGGAGACCGCTGTGGGTCCGTGCTGAGTGAAAAGACCCACTTTTTCCTGCTGTAGAGGTGAAGTCATTGGCCAGTCTGCTGCCAGACACTCGTAACATACAGTTGGTTTGGGATTTAAGTGTACTTAGAACTTTAAAATGGCAGAGTTTAGGAATATGAGTATCAACCTGCTGATTCCAAGTTTCTTCTGGTGCACTAATAAGAAAAAAGTGTGTATCTGATTACAGCTAGCCCTGGAATCTAACACTCAGGGCTGACTAGTCTGTGGCAGGTAGAAAGCAAGTTATAAATCACAGAAAAAAGAGGAACTGGCTGGCACACTTCAAAGGCTACTGACTCAGATGCTTCTCGGGTGGCATCTCTGCAGCGTCTCCCCACCAGTGTGCCCCAACACTTTGGGGAAAAAATCTGCACTCACCACATGAGGCCTCCCTTCTTTCAGTTTTAGAAAAAAAACTACTTGTCTATCCATCTATTTCTGTCCATAGACAGACAGATTTATCTATCTAGACACAGTTGGTAAGTTGCTTTTTAGCAAAAGGAAAAATGGGTAAATGGTGAAATTGCTGCTGTTGTATTGAATAAAGGGTATGCACCTTCCTGTCCATTTCTGGCTAGCATGTGTCTGGGCAGACTTCAGGAGCCTCTAAAGAAAGGTGAGACGATACACCCAGTCTGTTGGTAGATGAGCTAAGTGCAGAATAGATTGAGTTCTGTGATGCTTTCAGCTTGTAAAAATGTATCGACAAGGACTGAGTGCTACCTTTAAAGGCAAACAAGATAGATTTGCAGATAATGAAGAGGCTTTTCTTTAACCTCAGGTTGCCTAACTAATGACCTAGAAGAAGTTACTCTATCCCTCAAGCTGTGGCTGTTGATGAATCATTGCCTCATTGACCATAGCTGAGGGAGGTCCTTTTTTTTTTTTTTTGGGCCTTGAGCAATCAGTTAGTATCTTAATTACTTGTCTAAGGATACTGGTCTTTCTTGGCAGAACCTTGCCTTTGTGAACTGTACTGCCTCTGCTGGTAGGTAGTGTGGAGATTGCCACCATCTGCCCAGGCAATTTAAGTAAGTCGGATTAGGATATCCTAATGTATGGTCTGAGTCATCTTTTTTGCTGCATATGGGCTGCAGGAGGTAACAGGATTAGCCTGGCTGCTGTGAGGACATTCTCTTAGCACTCACTGCTTAGGAGCCCATCTCTCTCTCTCTGCTGTTTCAGTTTCTCCTTCAATCATTTCATATGGTTTGGATGAATGGTCTCTCCATGAAAATGTCAGCTAAATGTCCCAGGTAATTAACAGTAACCTTCAGTTTCGGTCATTTTGGGCTATAGATCGAAGAGGCTGGAATGGAAGATAGGGAAGGTGCTAAAATTGGTACCATGTGTGCACCAGGCACTTGAACATTCTTTTTTTTTTTAAATATTTATTTACTTATTTTGACAGAGAGAGAGAGATACAGAGACAGAGAGAGAACTGAACTGAGGGAGCTCCCAGTTCAGCATATGGTTCCGCACGGGCCGTGGCCGGGATTCGATCCTCGGTCCCCGGCGCTGCAAAGTGAGCGCTTAACCCACTGAGCCATCCTGGCTTCCCCATTCTTCTTAATTCTCAAACTATTTCTGGAGGTGATATTAGCCCTATTTTATAGATGAAAAAAATTAGGCTCAAGAGTTAAATGCTAGAGTCAAGAATGAAACCCAGCTCTGTTCAAATCCAAAGCCTCTTTCTATTGCCCTGTGCTAGGGAATCAAAGTCTGGGAATGAAGGTGAGGGCACCTTGGCACCAGGAAGGAGGCATGCCGGTAAGGCTGAACGAAACTGTGTGCCCTGAACAGCCAACCAGGGGCTTTACAGGATCTTTTGAGCACAGAGGCTTAAAAGCTGATCCTAGATCCCTGTGCCGGAATCAAGGCTCTGTCGTGAGGTCATTTTGGACCAGATACCTTGGCCTAAAATAGGGCTATTTTCTTTCAGACCCAATGCAAAAGATTAACAAACTAGCAAAATAGACTGGAGGACTAAGGTGTGGCTGTTCAAACAGAGGCAGCTTTTGTATTTGAAGCTTGTTTTTCTGTTTGAGTATCAGTGAGAAATTGAAGCATGTTTTCATTTAGCTGATGCTTTCTGGGTACACTCTCCGTGGCCTGAGGTTGGTCATGGTGATGTCATAAAAGATTTGAGCGGGACTCTGAAGGAGGGCTGGTGAGGCTTTGACTGGTAAAGGGGAGAGGGGCATGGAGGGGCAACAGCACAGGCTTGGGAGGAGTAGGGAGGTGTCCCTAAGCAGGTGCTATGGGAAACGGGGGGTGGGGCACTGTCCCCTAGACTGGGCTTCAGGGAGGTCTCCCTCTAGGGGGGCTGTGTTGGAGGAGCTCAGATGGCTTTAGGTCTCAGAATTACTGTGTGAGTCGTGCTGCTTAACTGCTCTGATCCCTGCTGCTGCAAACCAGTGAGTGGCAGTTGGGTGTCTGCTGAGGGTAGGTGGATGTGGGGATGGATGGAGAAACCTCTTTAGGGAAGGGTAGTCCTCCTTCACCCTGGTCGTCACCATCCTGGACAACTGGCCATAGTCCTGGGGCTATGAACCCAGGTTGTTCCTGGTCTAGAGCAGTGACCTGTGTGTGAGAACCAGGAGCTGGCGCTGGCAGACAGCACTTAGCGAAGTCCTCTTCCAGTTGCCACTTCATCTCCTGCTCTCCCATCCAGTTTGGAGGAGTAATGCAGAAATTGTGGTTCCCTCTGCAGAAAACTGGAAGCCCACGCCACTGCCCCAGGCACCCAGCTTGTTTGTGGCAAACATCATGGCTCCTAATTAGTGGGTTTTTAACCACATAGAAGAAGTAACATTTCTTCTACTGGTTTTAGTTAAGAGAAGCCCTTTCTTAAGGATGAGATTTGAACTCCACAACAAACATGGAATCAAGAAATTTTCTCCTTTTACAGATGAGGAAATGGAAGGCTTAGGCAAAGTAACTTGCCCAAAATTATACAGCTGGTAAGTGGCCGAGCCCACCCATATTCTGATAGTGCTGTACTCAGTTCCGGAGGTTTGTTTACTAGTCTGTAGACTGCTGCCTGTGCTGTTTCCCAGGTGCCTCTCCTCTGTGGTGGATTCTACCTACCTTTCCTGATTTGAAATGAAACAAGCAAAACCTAACCCACCTCTTGCCCCCTAAGCGGGGGCAAAAAGAATCTAGACGTCAGGCTTATTCTTTATCTGGTTCCTGTGGAAGAACTGTTTGTTCGCTTGCTCCTGGATAATGTGACTGACTGGTCAGCCTTGGGCCAAGCAGCCTGTTTTTCTTTTTTGCCAGCCGCACAGTTGGGTCTGTTGATCGTCCTTTTGTACTGTAACTGAACCCTAAAATAAGGTGCAAACCAGTAACTGCCATGGGCGAGATCCCAAAGCTTGGATGGAGGGGGTGGGGTGGGGTGTGCCGTTGGAAGTTGGAAGTGTGCTTTCTGTGTGCAGCGTGAGCCCTGTTGTGGTGGTTGGCTGCTACCTTGCCTGGCTAGGCTTTCGTTATGTGCTGTAACCGAATGGATCACCCCCACAGGGACCTGCTTCCCCACGTGCTCTGATGCTGGGACCCCATTTGGGCCCTTCCGTCATGTAGACAGTCTCAGAAGTTGCTCACCTTCCCAATGTCTTTCATGCCTGTAGGGCTACATGAAAGGAAATACAGTGAACGTCCTCTGGGAGGTAAGAAACCTCTGCAAGGTGGCACCCAAGGAGCTCAGGAAAGCTGAAAGCACTTCAAAATGAGAGAGATTGACTGAGGCTGGTGAAGGGGAGACCTGGGGTGAATGCAGACCTTTCCATCAGCCATTTTAAGGGGTTATATTTACCTGTTTTATGTGGCTCCAGAAGAGTAAAGATGGCTTTAGGAAGTCAGTGGGGCAGCTTGAGCTAAAACGCGCCCTCCCATGAGGGTGGCCTGGGTGTAGGTGTGATGAGACGTGTACCCCACGTTAGCACAATGCTGGAGCAAGATGCCAGTTGTCTGACTAGTGCAGAGGGGATGTCAGTTGGGACAGAACTTGATGTGACTGGTGACAGTGCCAAGACCATTCTCCCTTCTTGGACACACGGATTTATTAGGAAATATTCACTGTCACCTACTACTATAATACTTACCAGACCCTGTGTTGGGGGAAAAGGAACAGTTAAGAGAAAATGTCAAGATTTTTAGCTTAGGCAACTGAGTAGATGAAACTACTGACCAAGACGGAGAGCATGAGAAAGGCTGGAACAGAATCGGAGCCGTCTTCTGTGGTTGGGAGCAACCCTGCGAAAGGTCTCCCGCTCAGTCCAGCCGAGGAGCCAGGCCTGTGACATGACTGACATGCAGGCAGTTCTGTGCTCAGAGCTGAGAGATTCAAGAGTTAGACTGGCTCTGGTAACAGTGGCAAAGGCTTCCCATTAAGACGGGCATCTGAGCTGGGTAAGAATTTGTCCTGCAAGGTGATGAGATTTGAAGGGGACATGGTGGCCTCCAGACCTCACAAAGGTCCTTGTTAATGGAAACAGGTCTGGTTAGGAGGGTGAAGTGGCAGATGGGATGTATATGGGAGGTATAGTTTGTGGCCACTTCGTGAAAGGCGCTGGGTGCTGTGCCCTTCAGCATCTACCAAAACAGCAAGCATTCTGGGGAGTCCATTTGGATGGTTGAAGGGGCTGAAGGAGGCCGGCTGGAGGCAGCAGCAAAGGTATGGAGGCAGGAGTGGTATCTCTTCACAGGCCAGGCTTTCCTCCAGGACCGAGAGAAAGGCACCACCTTCAGGGTAGGGGCCTGATGGAGCTCCCTCCCGTGTCACGTTCAGGTGGTGGCTGAGGACTGTGGTGTCTGGGAGGAGGTACAGTGTAGCAAGGGCCATCTCCATTGGGCTAGGAAGTGGGGTTTTGGTGGGCCCAACGCTCTTAGGTTGGGGGGCTGTGAGCCCGTTTCTTGTGCCCTCTGGGAACTGTCTCTTGGCAACAGGTAGCTAGGTTTGCCGCTGGTGGGTCAGCATCTTAGCCTTTCCTGAACTCACCAGGTCAAACAAAAGGGTGTAAGAGGTGTTGTGGGCGTTCGTTCATATAGAGGCGCCTTCTGCTTTTTAAAAAGCACTGTTCTGGTTTCTTTTACCAGGAAAGGGTTGGCGCTCATTTGATGGAACATCTGTAATATCCTTTGCCAGTGGGAAGGTGTAGACTTGCCTTACAGAGTACATAAAGGAAAGAAATGTAAAATTGTGTGATATTAGAGGATTTGCTTTGGGCCTTAGTCCTGCCACCTGGGGCTCCTCCTGGACAGGTGAGCAGGGAGACCTGTGGAGTCAAGGTGGGTCTCTGCACCTGTGTATTTCTATAGCTCTGCTGGACTAGAGAGATAGCTGTGATTTGGAGCCTCCAAGTTGGAGCTATGAAGGTCACAGGTCCCGCTGGCCTGAGGGTACCCAGAACCCCTGGGCCAGGTGCTTCCAAACACATGGGCCTGGTCTGCTTACCCCAGTGGGCCAGGCAGTGGCACAACATGGAATTATATGGGAATGCTGCCTTAGATATGCTGTTGGCAGACTTTTTCTGTAAAGGGCCAGACAATAACTCCTTCAGGCCTGTGGCCCATTCATGTGCTCGCAGCTATGCAGCTCTCCCACTGGAGCAGCCAGACGGTGTGTGAACAGACAACGCATGGCTATGGTACAATTCTACTTACAAAAACAGGTACTGGACCGCATTTTGCCAACCCCTGCCTTAGACTGTGGTGATTACTCATCCTTTGGCTTAATTCTAAGTGGAAACTTCCTCCCAGCTGCTGCCTAGACTCATCCATCTTCCCACAAAGGCTTCCTGAGCATCTGATCTGTGTGAGCACTGAGGAGGGTGAGTCTCTGCCCGAGGACCTTAGGTTTTGAGTGAGGTGGGCAGGGGTGGGAGAGCGGGTGGCGGAGGAGCATACACAGAACAGGGCTCAGGAAGTCCAAGGTGACAGGAGAGCCTAGAAGGGCAGCTCCAGAAGACTGTGCCCAGCTAGGGGGGAGACTGTCGCGTTGAACACAGGACAACAGTATAGGTTAGCAGGCATGTCAGGTGGGCAGCCAGTGACGTGATCACAGATGCAACTTTGTGGTGTTATTCTGGTCTGGAAGACTAGGTCTGTGGCTACAAAGGGTACCTTTCAGTTTGGAATTTTTTAGCCAATCAGTCAACTTGTTGAGTGAGAAAGAGAAGCCCAGAGTTGCATGGTTTTTCTGGCCACCCAGTGCCACACATTTTCAACACGCAGAGCTTGACAAAATCTTCCGGCTTTTTCTCTCTTGCTGTCCTAGAGACCCATTTAAAATGGTAAGGCAAATGAAACATCGTCCCAAATCCAATTTGACTTGGGGCCTTCGAATGTGAGGGTAAAAAATGCTATGGGGAGCCCAGCCCTTGCTTCAGAATCAAGTCACATGTCAGGAAAGCTTTATAGGGGATTGGCTTGCTCCCTACCTGTGGTCTTCAGACAAGCAGAGGTGATGGTTTGTACCTTGAGGAGCCTACAAAACACGATGCTGCTCAGGCACATGAGAAACTGCTCTCAGCTAGGCCCTACACTGGGTACAGGGGAGATAAGGTGCTCAATGCAGCTGGGGTGACAGGAAAGACCCTCAATGTATACAGTGCTTTCTACTCCCAAAGTATTTTGGCTCAGGGAGGTTTCTAGGTAGGTAATGGGAGCATCAGTGAGGTGCCAAAACTGTTCTTTAATGTGAGCAAAAGTGAGGGGCGCAATGTGCTTCACGTGCAATGACAGGAGAAAGAAGACCTACTGCAGATACTATTTTATTGAACCCCCCCAGCAGGCCTGTGGGAGTAGGTGAGGGTCAGAGGGGAAGGAGCTTGCCCATGTGGCCCCAGCCCCACACGGGGCTCTGGCAAGCATGGTCCTGTGAACTTGCAGACTGACCACCTTCGCTGGGGGACTGAGGGCGTTTAGGGCTGCCCTGAGCAGTTGGGTAACTGCCCTGCTGGGCCCCAGAGCAGGCCGCCTGTTCTGAGTGATGTCTCCTCTTTGCTGAGAATCAGGTGAGGGTTGTCTGAGCATGACAGCTGCTGTCGTGGGCTTGTCTTACTTGGGCCGTGGAGGAAGCTCTTGAGGTCTGACAGTAGGTGGGTAACTCCTTTTTTCTAGAGGCATTTCTGGGCTCATGAGAGAGAAGGGGCAAAGCCATGAGTGGAGGAGTGCCTGGCTGTGACACCAGGTGCATCAGCCCTGTGGTTTTCACAAGCAGGTCCTTGTCACTTAGGGTGGAGACCCAGAGCTCCATGGGTAACTGTGGTGCCATCTGTCCTGCTCAAGGAAACAGGTGAGAAAAGTTGTGTTTTTTTTTTGACTCTGACCTGAATGTTTCTGCTGTTCTGGGAAGTCAGATTCTTTTTGTTCATGACCCAGATGAGGTGTTACTTGGAATTTACATTCCCAAAATTGTTCCCATCACCTGATGTGCCACCATTAGACACATCCCTTGCCCTGACTGCACACCCACTTTGTAGAGGGGACACTGAGTACTACTGCTTATTCCCTTGCTCACATGTAATTCCTCAGCAGGAGATGGCTTAGCTACCATTTGTTAGAAAACTTGGGGATCCAAACTGCAGGTATCCTCGAGGCCTTGGGGCAAGGTGGATGCTTGGTTGAGGTGGGAATCCTCTGCCCCTCTTGTCTTCTAGTGAGTCCTGAGCCATCTTCCTTGGGCAGACTTAAGCTGTGTCTCTCTTTCCCCCCAAAGTATCTTTTAACTCAGGCCTTTCAGCAGGGATCCATCTGCTGGCCTGTACCTTTGATCTCTTTTAAGTTCCCGGTTAGGGGCCCAGCTAATATATAGGAGAAATTCAGGTCTCCTGAGGTAGCCCTAATTAGGGTGAGGGTACTTCTAGGAACAGTGAGGCTGATGGCCCCACAACCCATGCATCACTTCTCTGCTACATAGTATGCCCGAAGAGGGGCCTCTAAGACTTGCTTCTCACCCACTCCAAGCAGAACTCTTTGGGGGAAAGGCAGCCAGTCTAGACCTGAGGTGGTGCCCTAGAGAAGACTGGGTATAGTTAGTTCCCTGTGGCACAGTTATGTGCACGACACTGGCTGTAGCTTCTTCTCACTCTGGTCTGGTGATGGCCAAGGTAGTTTTTAGGAATCTAAAATATCGATCTGTACCTATTTACTATGTTTTTCTGAATACACGTGTAAATACTATAATCTGAAGTGCAAAGTCTGTGGCAATAACTTTGTTGTGTATTATGTTAAAAAATCCTTGGAAAACTGCCACCACCTTCCCCTCGGGCAGTGATTACATGTAGGACTCTGAACTTCAAACCTTCGGCATGGTTGAAGCAGCAGCCTGCAGGTGTGGACTGTCACCAGTGCCTCGTCCAGAGATGCCTGGCCTTCATCCAAAGGGACTCGGGCACCTTCGCACTCACTGACTGTGTGAGACTCTGCCATACACTGACCCTCTTGTCTGGCTGCTGCAGTGTCTGTGTAATGCCCTGATATGTTGCATTTTCCCTATTTGGATGAATAAAAGCTTCTGTCTTAAACAGCAATGTGCTGATCTGTTCTGTGTGGGACACTCTCGTTCAATACATGTGGCAAAATCTTACCTTCATGCAAAGGGATGGGAGGGACCAAGGTCTAATTCCTGTTTGTGATGCAAAAAATTTATACAGCCTAACACTTTCACACAGCAAGTAGTGAGTTATGAGTGCTTAGTCCTGAGCCTCAGAATTGATCAGGTGCTTTTCACACACATCACTCTTAATCCTACACCTGACCTGTGACCTGTTACCCAACATTGGCATTACCCAAACCTTATAGCTCAGGTCACTAAGGCTCAGAGATAAAGGGACATGCCCAAGGAAGTAGAGCTGGCCACTAGTGGTACCTGGTCAAAAAGATTGAAATCCCAGCTCTTGTGATCACAGGCAAACCTTTCATCTTTAAAATCTGAGAACATCACATACAAGGTGTTCTGACAACTAGAGGGAGAACACAGAAGAATCCGGAGCTTAACAGTAAGTCGCTGAGCACAACCCCAGGGCAACAGGCTTCCTTCCAACCCACTGCACAGGGAAGGGAAGAACGAGGAAAGTGTCAGTGACTTGCCCAAGTGAGGTGTGCTACCTGAAGTGCCAGCTTATACCCACCTGCTGCCCACACGATCCTCTTAAAGCAGCAGCCCTGATGGTCAATGGAGTTAGAGACGTGGGGTAACATCCTAGCTGTGTTGCCTGGGCCAGGAACCTCTCTATGGGCCCGATTTCTTCACCTATAAAATGGGGAAGGGTAGAGAACTTAGTCCTATTCTGGGAGCCAGCAGCACCTTGGCCCTTCTGTGTGGTCCTAATCCTGTGCCTCTCCCTCCCCCGAGAATCAGGCACAACTCTGAGCAGGTGAAGCTCATTAATCCTGTAAGCAGACAGAAGGCGATATGGGCTCCGAGCACCTCTTCCCGGGCCCTTGCTACCTACTCACTCCCCTCTGTGCACACTCAGGCTTTCACAACTGCTGGGTCAGTTCAGAGCTGGGACTGTTCTGGGATTAGTTTTAGCTCCTGTGGATCTTCACTCCTCACTGGAATGTGGTTAGCAGTCCTGGGAGACTTGAAGACAGCTGCCTCTTGTTTTCACTCTGAGCTGCCTCCTTTCCCGAGTTATTAACAAGGCTCAAGTCAGCTCAGATTCAACAGGGCCTGTTAGGTATTTTCACTTACCTTGTGAGCAGCCCCAAGAACATGGTCAAGGAAGAGCTGTGGCCAGGTCTGAGCCAGGACCTGAGTCTCCAGCACGAAGCCTTAATTTAAGTTTTTCCTTCCCTTCCCTTCCCAGCCAGGTTTAAATCTACACTTGCTTGTCTGCTCCTCCCCTCCCACCTCTAAACCAACTGCACCCACCCTGAGTACCTGTGACTTCCCAGTCACCCATCTGCCTTTCGGGTCCTGTCCTCACCTGGAGGTAGAGCTTGCTCACTTGCCTCTCTGGGTGTCCACAGCCTCATTTCCTGGTCCGTGTCCTCTCTCTTCTCCCTTGAATGGCAGCTGCTAGACCCCCACGTAGCCCCTGCTTAACCTGTACATCCCCTTACCCATTCTCCTAGCTTCAGCTTACATGCCAGAGCAGAGGTTTTCAACTAGGGTGTCCACCTCCCGTACTCCAGGAACATTTGGCAATATCTGGAGACATGTTTGGTTATGACAATTGGTGCTATTGACATCTATTGAATGCTGCTAAACAACTATATTACACAGGATGGTCCCACAACAAAGAATTATCAAACATGAGAAATCCTGTGATGGAAATGCCTGCACAATTTCTGGACATCTCCAACCAGTATTTCACAGGCGATCTCAAATCCATTCATTCAAAGTTAAATTTATCTTCCTGGTGTTTCCTCCCTTTCGCTCATCAAGTTTCACTGACTCCAGGAATTTTCTCAAGTCCAGCTCCCTATGCTCTCACCTCTCCTCACACTCCAAATTTCTTCCAAATCTTTCCTCCTAAATAAAGGATTAACAAGAAACCTCCCAAAGTTAGTTTAAAACTCTCCACTGGTTCCTCTGGATGGGTCTCTTACTCAAGTCTCGTCTCCCTTCACTTTGCGTCAGACTACAGTGCTAACTGCTGCTTTTCCACCTAAACGCTGCCTTCTTGCTTCTGTATCCAGCAAATGCCCTAGTCGTCAGTGAGGAAAACTGTCACTGCCACCTTCACCTCCCCAGCAGTTACACGTCCCCTCCCTGTCCCCACGGATACCACAACCCGCTACAACACTCAATGTACTGTTGAAACTCGGGGACCTACCCAAACACAGGCCCATGCACTGAGGCTGATGGTATGTGGACCCTTTGTCTGGGCTACAGGACAGACAGCACAGGGTGAAGACTTCTGCCAAGTGCCTACACTCCTGAACACCAGGACCCTTGGGAGTGGAAAAGGCTAGAAAAGGTGCCCTTCTGGGCTCTTCCCCAGTTGGCCAGGAATGTGGATCCTAGAAATACTGCCCACCAGCCTGAGTGGCAAAGGGGTTCCCCATGTACCCTGGAGCCCCAGCCATGGCCCAGCTTCAGGGCGGGAGCTCACTCACCACCTTCCTTTCTTCGTGGCCAGCATCTCAACCAGCTTCCATCCACAGGCTGGGCGTAGCTGGGGTCCCGGTGGGTGAGGGCAGGTCAAGCAGAGAGGGGGAACCGTAGGGTTGGGGGAGTACTGCTCTTCTTCCTGCTGCAGAGAAGGGGTGAGGTGGTGAAGGACGGCAGAGGGTCCAGGAGCCTCAGCCCAATGGTGCAGGGGTGCAGGAGGACCCCAGTGAGCAGAAAGGAACTTTCTAGAAGATGGATCTGTCCTTGCCATCACTTTGGAAGTTTCAGCAGAGCGTACCTGGGCCCTAGGCCCTTTGACTGCCTTTCTGCTCCAGCTCTTCCCCTGCACACTCACACTTGGGGCCCAAATTCCTTCTTCCGCCTCTGTCTAGTGAGATGCTTTTGTCTTTTCAGGCCTAACTACACCCTTACCTCTCCTATAAGATTTCCCTAAACCTCAGACACACAAACAGTGCCTCACCCCTGTGACTGCAGTACTTTGTACGTTAGCACCAGCCTCCCAGAGGACAAAGCCTGTGTCTTCTCACCCCACAGGGCCTGGCACACCTCAGCTGCTGGTAAGTGTCCAGATGGATGGCAGGACGCGCTGCCCGATGCTCACACACACTGATTTGACCGTACCGAGATGGGGGCAGGAACACATAATGATAAAACTGGTTTTTACAAAGCAATACTGTTTGTACCAAAATATTTAATGAATATGCTGTTAAAATAAAACCAACAGAAGAAATAGTAATACAATTTTACGGTTTATATTTCAATTCATAAAGTTAACACACTGAAACTACCCTAGCACAATACCCACACACCTCTTTTTAGATGGGCTTACAGCTGGTTTGGTAACTGAACAAGAAAGACACAGTGTGGTAGAGGGGATAGTCCAGAGGGTAGTGGGTTGCTTCTTGTCCCTTGTCACAGATGACCTCAGCCAGTGTCAGTACAGCCAATGGAAAAGAGATACAAACCAACCCAAATGTCATTATATACAAACCAGTGCCTCTTACAACCAGCTACCTACACACTGCACTGAGAAGACGATGAAATCATCTGTGAAACAACCTGTCAGCATATCACCTTATAAATTAAAAGTCTATGTTATTTTTTTAAAGGTGCTAAAACCCCCATTCCATTGTTATGCAGTGAGAACTTAAGCAGCCCATCTACAGTGAGGTTTGCACCCAGCCACACTCCAGGGATGGCCCAGGCAGGGAGGGACACAAGCCAGCAAGATGGGGATATCTTACACACACTCCCACTTACACAAACACACCCAGCGCAGAGTCTCACTTGTACGACCTGTTGTGCAAAGCACGAGTCTTGACGTGAGAAGAGCAGAGCCCAACAAATCGTGAGTGAAATTAAGTGCCCAAATAACCACATAATTAAGTTGTGCAGATCAGTCCTAGTCTGGGGTTTAAACACTGTCAGCTGGGGTGATTCGAAAGATATTTATATATACACACATATATACACACAGACACAGATACATTGAGCAAAATAAGATTTGTCCACATTATGATTAATCCAGTCTCATAGTCAAGTCGCCCACCCCAGCCTTGTGATGTCGTTTGGCAGCTAACACTACAAAATGATAGGAACTATGTATGAGAGTTGCATAGAATTGATCAGAAACGTGTTACTAATGCCAAACCAAAAACCTGTGCATTATGTAGTTTAACAAAACTAGGTGGCTTCAACTACAACCATGAAACCCTCCTATTTAAAACAAAGTGCTTCTCCATATCTACCTGGAGGATCCTCTGCTGGCACTGAAGCAAATAAGAATTATTTGCATACTGCTCCCCTGCCCCACCCAAATATATATATACATATACATATATATATATATGTATGTATGTATGCATGTATGTATGTATGTATATTAAAAAAAAAAGGTTTAGAAAAAAACCAACAGCCTGAAAGGTTCCCCCAACTCTGATGTGAACTCAGCCTGTGGGCTGGGTGAGGTGTGGCCCTGCCCTGGGCGGAGGCCTGGGGAGGTCACCCCGAGGAGTGATTTCCTAGTGTCCGAGCAGCTGTTGGGCTTGCAAGCCTGTTAGTGTCAGTAGTTAGAGGAGAGCCTTACCCCAGAGGCTGCCTGCTTCATGAGCTCTGGTCCAATGACCTACCAATATGCTTCTATGAATATGACTTAGGTACATTCTGGTCCTGGGACATGTCACAGAATCACACATCTGGCCAAAGAAGGCAACAAAAGGTGTCGTGTTTTCTGAAGGTATCTGGAGGCAGCAGCTGCTCTCAGCAAGTCTCTTTCCCTTGAACCCCAGTTGCCGTCTTTATGGAGCTCAGTGTTCGGTTAAACCACGTCTTCTTGGCCGCCTGCACCTCATTTAGGGCGAGGCCTAAATGGTGCTCCAGGTCCTGCAAGAGGACAATGCACATGAGGACGCTGGATCTAGTTAGTGATGTCATCTCCCCAGAGCTGAGCCAAGACAAGAACTCAGTCTATTTACTCTTAAGGGGCTTCTGGAAATTCCCTCAGTCTCAAACTGGCATAGAAAGATCTGCAATGCCTAAAGCTGTGGGGTGTTCGCCAGTTAAGGCCTCTTCATTTCTTGCCTGCACACCAGCTGAGAGAGCCAACACTTTAGCTAACACTGCATCACTGATTTCCAGCAAGAACCTGTTCAAGTCCAGACCCCTGAGCAAGGCATCTGCACTGCTCCAGTCTGGGCACACAGGCTGCCCCAGCTCAGCAAGCACTCCCAGCCCTGCTTCCTGAAGCTCCTTTTGGGGAAGCCCCCCCACCCCCAGGGCTCCAGTGCCACAGGATGCTCGCTGCTGTCTGTCTTCTGCAGCAGCATCCCTGCTCCTGCTCTGACCACAGCTGGTCCTGCTGTGCTGGCAACGCCTTTCCTGGCTGTCCTAGGCAGTCACATGGGCCATGTCTTAGCTGTATAGCCCCAGCCCCTAGAACAGGGCCCAGGGAAGAGCGATGCCCAGTGGGTGCGTGAAATGGGAGACCAGGCCCGGAGCTTTAGTCCTAAACTTGGTTCAGTTCAGTCCACAAGCAGTGCTTACTGCCTATCTGTGCTTAGTGTTGTTGCTGAGGGAACTCTCCATGCAGTGTGAAGATGACCAAAGCCCCAAATTCCTCAGGAATGGAAGCTCAGATAAATTGGATAATATGTTCAAAGTTACAAAGCCAGTTATGTGATCAGAGTTGGGACATAAAGGCTGATAGTGAAGCCCTCAGACATTGCGCTAAACCCTTTCTGTGCATTATCTTCTTAGTCCTCAGGGCAAACTATCAGATAGGTACCCTGAAGTGTAAAGAGCTTGCTAACTGCCCCCAGGTCAAAAAGTGTGATGGTGAAGCTGTGGTCTAGTTCATCTGCTCCACCACCAAGATTCCAAGTGTGATGGATATTCTTATTATGAGTAAGTCCAACCTTTTCGATAGGCCAGTACTAACTAAACATCCACCAGTAAATAACAAGTGGTGGGTTTCTTCCTATGAGGATTATGGTCAAAGATGAAAAGGGAAAGGAATCCCAAACCCATGAAGATCATGCCAGGTGCTTGCAGGGCACACAGGAAACCCCTTCCATGTGGGTCCCAGAAGCCTGGCTGTTACCTGTATCTTACACTCAGCTTCTACCAACTGCAACTTGGTCTGAGCCAATTCCAGTTCCATCTCTCTCAGCTGGTTCTTGAGCGTCTCCTTCTCTTCATCTGTGTCCTCATCTAAAACATCCTTAGCCGAGCTGATGCCCTTTATGCGTCCTTCTTTGTTGAAAAATTCCCGGCAGCGTTCACAGTCATCCACTTTTTGCTGAAATTGAATGTGAGATGTGAAGAGACAAAGGAGAGAAACTGGCCCTTTAGGAAGGCGTGAGTGTCTCCTTTCTGGAGAGCTGCTCAATTGCACACTATCAGCTTCAGAAAAACTATGTTCTCTCTGTAAATTGGCAGACAGTCTATTGGAAAAGGCACCTGGTATTACATACCAAAAGCAATAAAAATATTCCTATGTCTTGATCCAGTAATCTCACAACTGGGAACTTCAGCTAAAAACATGAAGAAACAGTGACTAGATAAAGATTTATATACAAGGATTTTCACTGCAGAATTAGAAATAAAGGAAATAGGGAAGGGAAAAACTATCCAACACCTGAGAGAAATTCAATATACTGTGTAGGTAGTCTCTAAAAAGGTTTGAGGCATTTTTTCATAATATAGTAAAATGGTTAAATACTAGGTGAACTAGAATAGAAAAATGTAGAGTATGGTTATAAATAAATACCATATTTCATCAAAATAAGATGCCACTCACTGACGGTAAAAACATCATTTTGTGTTCTTCTAAGAAAATATTCTGCCAATTAAACCACAAAAAGCCAACAGTTATCGAGCATGTCTTAATTTCAGAGATGTGAATGTGAGAAAATGCATTAGAATGAAATTCTGTATGGTAATCACAGAACAAAGACTGAGAGACTATATACCAAAACAAAGTATGAATAATGGTGATGTTGTTATCTGCGGATAATAAGTTTGTAAGTTTTTTTTTCTTATTTTCCAAATTTTCTACAACAAAAATTATTTTAGAATCACAAAATAAATTACATTAAAAAAAAGATAGTGCTGGTTACACAGCACTTCTGATAGGGGCCGGGTGCCAATCTTGCTCCATGTGAAATGTTGCTTTGAGCAAACATAGCCATGAGAACAGAATTCTCCCACATCCCTGTTCACTGAGTTGTAAATATGTTAGGAAAGCATCTTTCAGTAAATCACACATCTTAGTAAAACCTGACAAGTACATTTAATACAAGTGCAGCTTAAAGGAAGAAAGCATCAAGTTATAAGCCCCTAAATTGGCAATAACACATTAAAAATTCAAGTCCTCTGGCGGCACTTCATCTGTTACTACAGCAGCAGGAGCTGAGATCAGAGGGGGAGTGTCCCCGTTCTACACAATGAGGTAGGGGTGACACTTGATACCATGGTCCTGACCTCCGCACCCACAGCACACACGTCCCACACTGACAACACCCTGGACTCCTGTAGCGCTTGCTGTGTTTGACAGTCGAGCATCCAGGACGATGTTCTACAAATGTATAAGGACAAGGGGCATTTGTAAGTTGGCATCTGCTGCCAGAGCTCTTTGGGTCTCGTGTGTACTTGCTTCCAGAGCAAACAGGCACACTGTTACTTGTCAGTCACTGAGCCAGGCTGTGACAGGCGCCCCTCAGCTACTTGTCTGCTTCTCTCACTTTGCAAATCAGGTAAACTACCCCTACCCAGCTCCACTGTGCTGAGTGCAGCCATAAACTGAGCTAGATGCCACAGAATTTCTTTGGTAAAGGAAGACTTACCCGAATCTTCTCAATTTCCATTTTATTAGCTGTCTGCTGTTTCTCCAATCTTTCACTCAACTGAGAACAAATCTAAAGAAACAAACAATATCAAACGACCATGTCTTGAGCAATGTCACCATACTTTGGGTTGGGGACGAATTCTCTAGCGGCAGCTAGATTGGTAAGTGGAATGAAGATAGTACCCAACATGCTGCCCTGCTCGGGAGGGGACATGAGTTGATGAGCACAGGCTCCTCTGGCTGTGACTGGCAGGGACCTATCAGTGCCACATTCAATGGCCCGTGGTGTATAAACAGCTGCCAGACTCATGAGCCAGCATGAGATGCCTATATATGAAGGGACAAAACCAATTCAGTTATGTTCTTAAAATGGGAGTCAGCCAGGGAGAGAACTGGCTCATGAACACATATGAACCTAAGACATGACTCGTCTGAAATGCTCCAAGAACACAGTGTATCTATTTGTTAAGCCTACACATGTGCTGGGCTCCACACAATCTTATGGAATCCTCACAGCAGCTCGTGAGACAGCGATTATTTCCCTTATTTTACAGCTAAGAATCAGTGAGGTAAACTGTCCAGGGCAGGGAAGTGACTTGTCAGTGCAGAGTGGGAAGCACTTGGGTGTGGTGGGGACATATTTCACCCAGGCAAGCAGGCCTTCCAGAGAACATGGCCCAAATCCAGGTGCAAGGACCCACCTGCTTGTAGTCACCGATGATGGAACTGTTTTTTTTAATCTCCGATTCTGCCTTGTCGAGTTCCCGCCGACACATTTCTTTTAACTGCACACATGAGGAGAGCAGAAGGGAATGTGTTAAGGGCGTGAGATGTAAAGGGAGCTCGGGCACTGACTGTGGGGAGCGGGCTTTCCCTGGAGTGCCTGCCCTCACTCTGGAAGGGCTCTGATTTGTCTCCTTCTTCCTTCACTTTCAGCAGTACTAGCCCCCTGTTCTTCCTGCTAGGAGAAGGCGAGAACAGTCACAACTTCCAAAAGCTGAACGCCTGGGGCTTTGGCTGAAGTGTCTTCCTGCTGGTGCAGCCCAGCCTGTGAGCCTGAACTCAGCAGGCAGCCCAGCCCACAGGGCTGTGGCCTCCTCAGTGCTGCATATCCGTGTAGAGCGCCCTGTCATCTCTCGTGCCAGGCACTGCCGACGAGGCCAGAGGGTGTTACCTTTGTGGAAAAAAAGGGGGTGTGGGGGATGGGGGGCTCGCTCCAGGTCATATAGAAACCAACAGCCCTTCCTGAGGATGCAGGTCTG
Organism: Craseonycteris thonglongyai; assembly: GCA_004027555.1. Taxonomy (NCBI): domain Eukaryota; kingdom Metazoa; phylum Chordata; class Mammalia; order Chiroptera; family Craseonycteridae; genus Craseonycteris; species Craseonycteris thonglongyai. The sequence goes on from PVKE010001723.1 coordinate 78,825, forward strand.
TGTCCCCAGTGACTGAAAAACTGGCTCTGCACAAGAGTTTGCTCTATGCAGGAAATGTCAGTGGGCAGGTAGGGGAAGGGCCAGACATTTTAGGATGTCTGCTTTCCTTTTGCAGAAATGCTGCCCCTATTCTTTGTCACACTCAGATGCTGACACACAGGAGTTTCTCCTGCCGCATTGAAAGGTAGGCTACGCTTTAATTATTAAGGACCATTATGGTTTACACAATAAATAAGAGACTGAAATCAGCTGTCTCCAGATTCTCCAGTGCCAACAGGAAGCCTCCAAGCTGAACACCCCACTACCAAGCATTTGCCAGACACCGAGGGGTATGGGAGGGGCGACGCACCCCTTACCTGAGCTGACTCTTCTTCCAACCGTCTTTTCTCTTCTTCTGCATCAATCAACTTCTGTTTGGTCATAAGAAGCTCCTTATTCAGTGCATCTGCCTTTTCCTCAGCCTGAAACATTTAGGAGATGCTGTTACAGAACAAGAATTCAGAACTAGAAGGGGTATGAATCACCCAGCACAATCCCATCCTAAGATGATGGGGACACTGCTCTGGAGAGGGGATGTTATATGCCTGAGACCACACCGAGACTGGACTCATGCAGAAGTGCCCGGCTCAGTCTCTGGCATAAAGGTAGTGCAGGGCAGTGGTCAGGACTGCATTCTCTGACAACCGACAGGCTGGGCTCTGTTCCCATTGCTCCTTGACCAGGTGTTACTTGGACAAGTCACTGAGAACCTCTGAGCTTCAGGCTCTTCACTGAGAGATAAAGTTTGGAGAAGACTTAATTAGCACAGTGCCCAGCATATACATGCAGTAAGCACACAATATAAGGGAGCTGTCACTGGCTTTCACAGTAATAATAAATTCTGGTTTCCTTCCTCCAAAATCTCAGTATTTCCTCTTCTTCATCAAACAAGTTCTGCATTTCACTCTCCCGTCACCTGATAAACAAGGCCATCCCTTTCCTGGCATTCTTTTTTTCATTATCTGAAACAGCCATCCTCTACCCCAGTATTTTTCTAAAGCACTTAAAGGCCTGCAGGGCAGATCTGTGGGTCCAAATGAAAATAATATGAGTCCCTATACTAGCCATCCCAAGGACACCTGAAGAACAATTATGGCAGCATATCAGATGGCAGTCAATGGAAGGGGCCGGAAGCTCCTAGTTAGAGCCCTACATGGAGAGAGTCTCTGCTGGCTCCTTACATACAACCTTTTTTGACAGTGGGTGGTGGTGTCCGTGAAATTAAACAGCAGTGCTGATGTCACCTAGCTAGAGCAGTGTAGCAGCCCCTGCACTCTCCACTACACCACACTTCTGATGTATCTCCTTAAAGAGGAACAGGTTGTAGAGGGCTGGGGCCTTAAAATTGGAGAACTGGGAAGCCGGGATGGCTCAGTGGGTTAAGCGCTCACTTTGCAGCGCCGGGGACCAAGAATCAAATCCCGGCCCCGGCCCCGGCCCCGGTCCATGCGGACCCATGTGCTGAACTGGGGAGTTCCCCCAGTTCAGTTCTCTCTCTGTCTCTGTATCTCTCGCTCTCTCTCTCTCGGTCAATAAATAAATAAATATTAAAAAAAAAAAAAAAGGAGAACTGAGAATGGCATGATATGTGAACAAATTGTACATGCATGCAATTAAATGGGGTCCTAAAGTTAAGGCCCGTCCTTTCTGAGTGGCTTATCATCTCCTCCCGCTCAAACCCAAGGAGTAAAAAAGGAAATGAGAAGTGAGAGAGCAAGTAACTAGGAAACAGGAGAATAAAATCCTGTTAAAAATTTTACTTTAATTAACAGAACAGCGTATTCTCTCTCTCTTGGCCTCAGTTAGTGTTTTCTGAGCAGTACTTTGGAATCTGGCACATGTGTTCTCTCGTCTCCTCCTCCTCACTACCATGGTAGGTAATGATTAATGCTAAGACTGAGTCTAAGCAGTACTGAACAGCCAAGTCATGAACTCTTCTACTCCCAGTCTTCCCTGTCCATCCTGACTCCTCAATTTATAAAGAGCTTGGTAAGGGAAGTGACTTCCCAGGCTCTCTCAGTGCACGTAGCACAGGCTGGAGCCCCAAACCAGGTGGCTTGACATTAAGCCCAGCATAGGGTCATCATTCCAAGAGCTGATTCTCCACACTGTGCTCATGGGAAGGAGCACAGAGACTTCTGGACTGACCCTACCAAGGTCCTCAGATGGTACCACCCTCGCTGCAGCCACTCCAGTTACATAAGCATGAGGAGAGTATACCTGGTGATGATAAACATAAGTCCAGACTTTTACTTCCAGTCATGAAGGACTAACAGGGACCAGATTTACCCTGATACTAAACAAAATACTGGGCAAAATATAAGACTACTGTTTTCAGACACTGAAACACAGAGCTGTGGTTCCTGGAAGAAACAGGACAGAGTAAGTCCTACTACCACCCTGGGTTCTGCCTAGAGGCGCATCTAGACCAGAGAGCAGGGTGAGGCGTTCCAATCAGAGCAGTCCTCAAAGGATGAAAAAGACAGAGACACTGATGTAGCTGGAAGCTAAGGAGCAGAGCTCTGGAGATGACAGAGTTCAGGAACAGCTAAGAAGGCAACAAAGGTGATAATGTGAAATCATGAAAATACCCAATGAAACCAAAGGAAGTGGAAAAGGAGGGGAGAAAAAGAACGAAAAAGAAAATATAACAAGACACTGCATCCACAGCAACAGAACACACACATTTTCCAGGTACATGTGGAATATTCACCTAAACAGACCATATGGCAGGCCTTAAAATAAACATAAATATATTTTAAAATTATTAAAAACAGAAAAAATATGACTCTGATCACAAATGAATTAAATTAAAAATCAATAGAAAATTTTCTAGAAAAATCCCTAGTAGTTGAAAATTAAACAACACACTATTAATTAGCTCATGGGTCAAAGAAGAGATCACAACAACTAAATGAAAATAAAAACACAACATATCAGAATGCATGGGACATAGCTGAACTAGTGCTTTAGGGAGACTTGTAACTTCAAATGCTTAATTTAGAAAAGAAGAAGGGTCCAAAAATCAATGTTCAAGCTTCCTCTGTTAGAAGCAAGAAAAATAGCAAATCAAACCAAAAGAAAAGGATGAGGAAATAAAAAATAGAAATCAACGATACAAAACAAATAGGGAAAAAAAACAAACAATGAAGCCAAAAGTTGGGTTTTGAAGAGAGCAACACAACTGATAAACTTCTAATTAATTAGGAGAAGAGGGAAAATGCACAATCCTAAATTATGGATGAAGGAGAGGATATTTCAACAGATCCTTTAAACATGAACAGAGTACGGAAACATCAATGACACTGTGCTAATACATTTGACAACTGAAACAAAATAAATAAATTACTAGAAAGACAAATTATTAAAATGGACACATGAAGAATTAAAAAATTTGAACAGCTCCAGATCTGGAAGTAAACTGAATAAATTATTCAATTCATTCAAATTACTTAGCAGGAAATTATTCATAATTAAATATTTTCCTACTAAGAAAATTCTAGGCCCATGTGGCTTCACAGGGAATTAAAGATTTAATCAAGAAACAATCCTACATAAAACAGGGAACACTTCCAAGTTCAATTTAGAAGGCAAACATTACCTTGATATCAAAACCAGACAAAAACATAAAGACAGTCTAGGCAAATATTCCTCATAAACAGAAACATCTTTAACACAAATAAAAATCTGTAATAAAAAAATAGAAACTCTGGCCCTTGACCCTTGAGCCATCTTCTCTTGCTCGGGCCCACTCCTACCTCTTGGGATTATACTTTCGCTTCTAATAAATTATTATTTCTTGTGTGCTCCCAGGTCTCAAGAGTGTACTTTTTTTTTTTTTTTTTAACATTTATTGTTTTTCACAGAGAGAAGGGGGAGGGCCCAGAGCAGTATCTATAGTTGCATATCATCAGTTTTCCACAGTTTCATTCCACACAGGTGGGCGGGGGACCACACAGGGCAGGAACTGGGCCATGGGCCTCCCACGTGGGAAGCTTGCCCCAGGTGAGAACCAAACTGGGAGTCCCACCCCAGTTCAGCATATAGGTCCACAGAGGCTGGGGCCAGGATTTGATACTTGGGACACCAGGGCTACAACACAAGAGCTTAACCCGCTGACCATCCCGGCATCCCCCTAATAGCGTACTACTACTTCTAATAAACTATTTTTTCACTCCTGTAAAAAAAACAAACTCCAAGTTTCCTAGGAATGAAAGGTTGGTTCACACTGAAAAATCAATTTACTTTACCATATTAACAGAATTAGGAGAAATAGCAAATAATCACCTCAAGAGATACAGAAAGAACATTTGACAAAATTCAACATACATTCATGACAAAAGTTCTCTGCAAACAGGAAGAAAGGACATTTCCTCAATCTGATTCATGAAAAATCTATAGCTACTGTAACATCTGGAACAAGGCGGTGAGGTGCACTCTCACCATTCACTACTGTTCTAAAGGTCCTAGTCAGTGCAGGAAGGCAAGGGAAAAAAAGGCATAAAGACTTGAAAGAAAGTAAAACTGTCTTTATTTAGAAATGATATGACTGTGTGTGTGAAAAATTCTAAAAATATAAACAAAAAAGCTACTACAATTGGAAGTTAATTTATTAGCAAGATCACATGATACAAGGTCATATAATCAACTATTTCTAGCAATTAGCAATAAACTGGAAAATACAATTAAAAAACAGTAATCTTAAGATTAAAATATGTACAAATCCAATAAATTGGAAAGTAAAAAAACCAATGCTAAAGTTGAAAAAGAAATAAATGAAAATTATATGCATGAATTGGAAGGTTCAGTTGCTGTTCAAATATTAATTCTCCCCAACCTGATTTATAGATTCACTGGAACCCCACTGAAAACCCTAGGCTTTTAATTCTAGAAGTTGACAAACTGACTCTAGTGTTTATACAGAAATGTAAATGACTTCGAAAAGCCGAAATTTAAAAAGAACAACAAAGTTGGAGGACTCACATGACCTGATTTTAAGACAGTGTGGTTGCTGGCATAAGGACAGACACATCAATCAGTGGAGCTGACACAGACTAGAGGAGACCCACACATACAGTGACAAAGAAGCCGGAGTAGGGGAAGCCGGGATGGCTCAGTGGGTTAAGCGCTCACTTTGTAGCGCTGGGGACCGGGGATCAAATCCCCGGGCTCCGGCCCGTGCGGAACCATATGCTGAACTGGGAGCTCCCTCAGTTCAGTTCTCTCTCTGTCTCTGTATCTCTCTCTCTCTCTTTCTCTCTCTCTCTGTCAAAAAGAAAAATAAAATAAATAAAAATATTAAAAAAAAAAAAAAAGAAGCCAGAGTAATTCAACGGGGAAACTTCAGCAACTTGTTCAAGGTCAGAGAACTAGGGTGCAGAAGAGCCCATCCATATTTAAATCTGGACAGGTGGGCTCCAGGGCCTATTTCCCTCACTCTCATAGGACATTATCTTAATGTAGACAGTAACCATGACTGAGGGGACACAGAGATGCTTCTGTCAAGCCCTGGGCCAGATGCCTCACATGGGTTCTCTCAGCCTTCAACATGACTGTCAGATCTGGGCATTAGTCCCACTTCGTACCGGAAAAAGCTCGGTTGGGGTCACCTAGGGACTCAGTGTCTAACTGGGAATGTATGTCTTCACAGCTGCTGTGTAAGAAAAGTGGCAGGTAAGGAACGACAAAAGTGATATACAATCAACTGGAAATAACAAGAGGGTCCTGGAAATTCTATGAACCACAAACCAGAGTTTTCTTTAGTCACTAATAGTGTGATCTGTGTACATTTAACTTTTTTTGCCTCAGTTTACTCATCAGTAAAATGGAGATCATGACTGTATCTCTTACACAATATGGGCTGTTTTGGGGGTTTGATAAGACGGTAAATAAAACACTAAAGCAACACCTCAGTTGTCGGTGCTCAAGGACACTCGCCGCTATGTGCCAGCGTCACTATCCTCCTGGACTCGTGTTTCTCATGTAGTCAGGACATGAACTCATAGCTTCTTGTTCCACATTTGTTCTGGAGACAGTGTGGCATTGTAGAAGCCTGGGCTGCGTTAGACTCCTGGCTCTGGTTCGCCCTGGGTGCCTTCATCTCTCTGAGTCTCAAGTTTCCTAATTGTTAAAAACTCCTCTCCATGAATGGGGCTCATGCACTCTCCTTACAAGGCTGAGGTAAGGAGAAGAGATTAAGAGTTTAGCCAAGGGCCTATTATCATTGTGCCTGTCACATAGATCATCAGTAAATGGGAATTCTTATTATTTTTACTGGTTCTCACTTCTGATATCAAGAACGTACCCTAGTTCTTTGACAACTGTGTCAGGGTAAGACAACTTGAACAAAGGTTTACATTGTTGAGGGGCAGGCTCCAAGAACATAAGAAGTCTGTGATTCACCTAGAACTAGTGGAATATCAATGTTATCACTGAGCCTGTCAGTCTGCAGAACAGCTCAAAGTAAAAATCCACCTGAAATTTGAGCTTAAGTTGCCTCTTAATATAATTTTACTGTAGAACACAAAGCTCCTGTCTTGGATCCACTTTCTTTCCTTTTTCTTGTGCACCTCCTTTCTGCAAGGTCTCCAGTAGCTAAGAGCCATCTGAGGTGTACACTGTGACCCTGGCTTCAGTGTCACCGCTCAGTGGACACCAGCTCCCCTCACTCAACTCAGCAGAAATGCCTGACCTGTGAGGAATGACTCATAAGAGTGTTTCTACAAAGAATTACAGGGTATGCTGGGAATTTGCACCACAGGGAAAACTCAAACTTGGTTAACAGACTGGAGTAACCCAAACAGCAGTGACATCTCCAGGTTTTGGTTCCTGAGGGCTATTGACCTTGAAACACCCTCTTGCAGAAACTGGAAAACATAGCCTTCCCAGTTCATTTACATGCAACTTTCTGTAGCTGACAATGAGACAGAGAGAACTGATATTGCCTGTGCTTAATTTCTTTTGTTTGTTTGTTTTTTTGGTGGAGGATGCTTTTTCTTTTTTTTTTTTTTTTAAGATTTATTTTATTGATTTTTGACAGAGAGAAACAGAGTCAGAGGTAGACAGAGATAAGGGGGAGGGCTCAGAGCAGTCTCCATAGTTGACACTAGTTTTCCATATAGTTTCACTCCACAGGTGGGCGTGGGGCTGCGCAGGGCAGGAACTGGGCCAGGAACCTCTCAGATAGGTCCCGGCAAGAACTAAACTGGGCGCACACCCCAATTCATGTGGGTCCGCATGGGCCGGGGCCGGGATTCGATCCTCGGTCCCTGGGGCTTCAAAGCAAGTGCTTAACCCGCTGAGCCATCCCAGCTTTCCCTGCCTTTCATATATACCAAATCAAGTGATTCTCTCACAATACCCTGGGACATAGTTATTCTACCTCCCCACATTTTTCTCCACTTGAAAATAAAGAAGTTGGTATTAGAATTCAGGCCTATGCAATTTTTTTACTCCATTATTCTATTTCTAAAGAGAATAGAATGACACATGAACCACTTTGCACAAGTGTAGACTTTCAAAGAAATACAACAGTGCACAGAATTTTCACAAACATTTGGTGACATCAAGGACCTTGTGAAATCCATATAGCCTGTGGGGTTCAACATACCACGTGAGTCTCTCAACAGTCTGAGTCCATTTCTAGAACCTCAGGAATCAAATGAGCAGAAAAGTAATCTTCGAAGCCTGACAGCAAAACCCAGGGCAGGTGTTAGCTAACTATGACTCATGCCACCAATTCTTACAAATCAAGTTTTATTAGAACACAACCATGCTCATTTCCTTAGTGTCTACAGCTACTTTTGCATCAGTGACAGTTACCACATTTTGCTGTGTATAATGTGCATTTTTTGGCCCAAATTTGTGAAAAATAAAAATGTGCATTATACATGGGTAGTACTAATTCTGTACCTATGTAAATGTCTTTAATTCTTTTATTTATGCCTATGAGTTAAAAGTGTAACTCTAGAAGTCAATAATGATATCCATATGCAAAATAATATTAGCCTTGGAATATGATAATGTTTTCATATAAAAATATTTTATACATAAAATTTCTTATATTTGTTATATACAATTTCTTGTACCATAATAAGTTAAAAAAATAAATGCTGGGGAAGCTGGGATGGCTCAGTGGGTTAAGTACTCACTTTGCAGCCCCAGGGACCAAGGATCAAATCCTGGCCCTGGCCCATGCGGACCCATATGCTGGGCTGGGGAGTGCCCCCAGTTCGGCTCAACCCTGGCCCAGTTCCTGCCCTGTACAGCCCCGCGCCCACCTGTGGAATGAAACTATGTGGAAAAACCAATGATGTGCAACTATGGAGACTCTTCTGGGCCCTCCCCCTTCTTTCTGTCTCTGTATCTCTCTCTCTCTCTCTCTGTCAAAAACAATAAATCTTAAAAAAAAAAAAAATGCCAAAATTCCTTTGTAATACAAAAAATATATAAGCAAAAACAAATTTGAATTAAAAAATTAAAAGATATTAAACTCTAAAAGTTTGGGCCAAAAACGTGGTTGTGCATTCTACATGGGAGCGCATTATACACAGCAAAATATGGTAAATAGTTGCAACAGAGATCATGTCTCACAAAACCTAAAACATTTACTATCTATTCCTTTACAGAAAATGTTTGCCAACCTCTGACCTTAACCATGAATGAGAGACTACACTTCTTCTAAGGCAGGCGTCTCCAAACTACGGCCCGCGGGCCGAGGCCCTCTCATCCGGCCCATGGAGACCTTTTTATCTGAATAAAATATTAAATAAATAATTAAAAACAACATCTATGTTTTGATTCTTTTCTATTTGGACCTCGAGTGTGTAGTCGGCCCCCAAACTGCTGTTTGATAGTTAATGCGGCCCGTGGGCTGAAAAGTTTGGAGACCCCTGTTCTAAGGGAAGCTGATAGTACAGAAAATGGACAAACACCCTGTCAGGAAAACCATCATCTCAAATCTCAAACTTTTTAAGATTAGAGAGAGCAAAGCAAAACAGAGCATTTGCCAACATAAATTACTGATGAAATCAAGCTCCTGAGGCACTAATAAGGTTTCTTACAACAGGCAGTGCTTACTCGATAGGCATAGGCAAGGTAACACAATGTCTTCTTATTTGAAGAAGTTAAGAAAATCATAATGATTAAATGTTACTGCCAATTTTGACAGTTTAAGAATTAGCCCCAAAGGTCTCTCAATCAAAATGTTTGGAAAGTTCAAGGGCTGTGTGTAATGAGTTAAGAATGTGGTACGGAGGGCTTCATGAGATAATCAATAATCCCTAAAGAAAAGTGGGGAAGGATACCGGCAAGAGCCAGTTGTATCCTAAGAGGCAGGCAACTAACCGGAACAATAAACATGAAAATTCAAGGATTTCACTTCATAAAGGGGGAGTGTTTAATATAATCTATCCCTTCAGACGAGTTAGGCTTACATTATCCAGGTCCTTTCGTAGTGCGATCTTGCTGGTCACCAGCTCATGAGCTAAGTCATCATTTTCCTGTTCCAACCTCATGTTAGCTTCTTGTAGGCGCCTATTCTCCCGCTGAAAAGTAAAAAGAAACCCATTACAAACACATAAAAATCAGATGACAATGACAATTCCTCAGGGCTAACCCTAAAAACTATTTTCTGAGTCCTATGGAAACTGTGGGAGACATGGCTGGTCCTAATGAGAGCTTATTTTCTATCTCCATAGAGAAATACTTAACTGATTAAAGTGACCTTCTCAAGCAGCTACTTCTTATTAACTGGGCCAAAAGGCCATTGAACTGTAACAAACTATGCAGTTGGTTTGAAGCAAAACAAACCTGTTTTCTCATTTGCAAACTCTAAGTGAAACTTGAACCTAGAAACAGTGGGAATGAATTTCTAAAACAACTCAATAAAGCTCATTACAGGCACAATTATATGAAATGAAAGGTTGAGAGCTCTTCACATCACACAGGCCATAAGCAAACAAACCTCAAATCGCTCGATGGGATCTTCTTGTTGGGCTTGCTGTTCCCTCATTGTATGATATTCTTTCTCATATTTTTTCAACTTCTTCTGACTAATCTGTAGGATAAACCAGAGCACAAATTAAAAAGTATCAGAAAGTAGTGGGTACTTCAGGACCTCCACTAAAGACCAAGACCTCTGTTGACCTGTGCACTCCCAGTCACTATGGAAGTGGCGTTTCCTGTTTTTGGAGGGAAGTCATCAGAATGGGGCATAAGTCCAGAACTCAAGATTCTTACTCAATGACTACCACGTCCAGGGTTCTGCTGAGGATAAATAGTCCCTAAGGTTTTTACTAACAGTGTTAGAATGAATACCCTTCAGATAGACAGCCCCTCATTTCTGAGTTTCAGTCCTACTGTCTCTAATCACCATTATCATCACCTACCATTTTATTTAGCACACAACAGCACTGCTTCAAAGTGCTTTAAATCTATGACCTCACATCCGCTATGGTATTATCATCCCCATTACATATGTAATTTAACTAAAGTATAAAGGATTATGTAACTTGACCAAGGTCACTCAGTTAGGAAATGGCACATGTATGATTTGCACCCAGGCAGCTAGACTCCATCCAAAGTCCAAGCTGTAGCCACCTCACTACCATACCAACTCTTACCTTTCCTGTCTACTAGCTCCTGTGCTGCTTTCAAATAAGCACAGTTCACTCTACCCTTAAAAACACAGTTCTGGGGAAGCCGGGATGGCTCAGTGGGTTAAGCGCTCACTTTGCAGTGCCGGGGACCAGGGATCGAATCCCGGCCCCGGCCCGTGCGGAACCATGTGCTGGACTGGGAGCTCCCCCAGTTCAGTTCTCTCTCTGTCTCTGTATCTCTCTCTCTGTCAAAAATAAAAATAAATAAATAAAAATATATTTAAAAAAAAAAAACAAAAAAACAAAAAAACACAGTTCTGCTGACCACTCTACTAGCTGCTCTTCCGCTCCATTATACTACTGCTCTTTCTCTCTCCATTATACTATTGTCCTCTCTCTCTCTCTCAAGCTTTTCTTAACCAACCACTGCAAACCGCAGGTCTATACCTTTAACTTCCATTGCTCCATGGCCTCTCTCTTTAATCTCTCTAAATCAAGGTTTTGCTTTGACTGCTCTATAGAAAGTACCCTCTTGAAGGTCACAAGTGTTTCTTTCTTCCTTTTCAATTTTTTTCACTTCATCTATTGGGTCTTACTTCTCCCCAACTAAACTTCAAAATTCCTTGACTTTCATGCTTTAACATGACCAATTCATTCCTCTCCTCTCTAGGAAATCTTTTCTTGTTCTATTCTCTTAGTTCTCCTACCTAAAGAGCTTTTCCCTTCTATTACTGGTTAGCCCTTCTCTTTCTTTAGTCTGGACAATCACCAAGGGCAATCCTTCAAGGAGCAACTCTTAAGTCTTTTGTTTGATGTCTTTTCCATTGTCTTTGGTGTTTTAATTAATTTTTTTAAATTACAAAATATAAGAAATAGAAAACTAATAAAAAACAGATATATACAATTTAAAGAATGACAAAAAGTTAACACTAATCCTTTCCCAACACTTCAGGAATCAGCATTACACTGCTGACTCACAAATTTTAGTCCCCACTTCCAGGTAATTAAAATCTCAGACAGCTAGTCTAGTCCAACTGCCTTAGTTTAAAGACGAAGAAACTGAGATCTAGAAAGACAAAGAAACAGATCTAGAAAGGGGATAACCAGGCCCAAGTCTGCAGCACACTGATGTCTGTGCCTCCATCTCCCCTGCTCCACTACTTCTTTTCCAGCTCACCTGTGCAGCCTGCTGTCCCTCACCACTGACCTCTTGTCGGGATGCTTACAAGTCTACTTCAGTCAGAACTTATTCCTGGAATCTGGCTGCAGCCCACAGGGAGGCAGCCAAGAACACAGCAGTGTCCTGGCTACAGTCTACAGAAAGATGTTCATTAAACACTGGGGGATAAGGCTACAAGTGGGAGGGTGACATCGGTAAACTCAGGTCTTCTGCAGTTTAAGGCCAAGGCTGGGGTAAGCATTTATTGTATATGTGATTCAAAAAGAAAGCACCTAAAGAAAACATCTGTGTGATCAGTAAATTTATAAACAATCCTCACAGATCAACAGTAGAGGAACAAAAAAATAAATGAAGCTTGTGGGCAGCAAATACTTCCTCCTCGTGCTCTTTGCGGTCCTTCTGGGTAAAAGACAAGGAGGGTTGTGGATCTGAAGTCCCCTAGTGATGGTCCCCTAGTCCCCATGCAGCTGGTTTGAAGCACAAAACCTCCTCCCCTGCCCCTGCCACCTCCCCTTAAACATCTTATCTACTCAACTCCACCACAACCAAACCTTAAAATAAAAACAGCACTGCTTATAATGGGTTCACAGCTGATCCTGACTTTTGGAGTACAGGTGGCTGCATACCACAGTCAACTAATACAGGTTTTCTCTGAGGTACAGACTCTAAGACTGACTAACAGCTCACTGGGGGGAACTGATAGGTATCAGCAGCAAAAGCACCAACTGAAGCCTCCATGAGGCTGCACCTAGCATAAACCAGCTGCTCCCATCTTGTCTGCCCCATTATCAATGCCTTATCTAGGTCAGAACCATGTCTCACTCACTCATCACTGCCCCCTGCCCATGCACACAGAGAATGCCCAGAAATGCTTGCTAAATTAGTAAGAAAGGAACCCCTGCTTTATATCGACTTTTCTTCTGAATGGAAATGGCAACCAAAGTGAATGCACACTGCCTGCCTGGTCCCTCTGCCTAGACAACTCCACATGAGGTTTACCCCATTCACCTTTCAGATCAGAGCTTCAACTTCACTTCATTAGTGCACTTTTCCCTGACACCCCCTTCCCTCCATCAGGCGAGGACATTCGTTATATAGTCTCAGAGCATCGAGTCAATTCCTTGTGGCACCTGTCCAAGTTTAATTACCAGTATTTATTTATGTGTTTACTTGATGTCAGACTTCCCACTAGGAAATAGGCCACATCTATTTTGCTTACTAGTGCCTAGCTCAATGCCTGGTACCAATTCTAAACTCAATACACAGATGCTGAGCAAATCAAAGCCAAAAGCCTTCCTTTTCTTTTTAACCTAATCAGGACAGAGCAGGAACATATATTTACCGAACAGTTGAGTGCAACTATGTGCAGCATTCTTTGCTAGGCACTGGTGAGATGAACTCTTTACTTGTCGTGAAATTCCTAATGCTTGGCACATAGTAAGTGTGAAAAAATACTAAATGAATATAGACATAGTCTGCACTCTTAAAAGTCCAAGGCTCACTTTGTATGTCTCTTACTTAGCCCAATAATACTTTAATTGAATTTAGGAAGCAGGGCAGCTATGGAATCAGCCCCAAAGCTCTGAATTATACCCATGGTTAAATAACCCCCAGCAGAAGGATGTGGAAATCACAGATTTTTCACACAGTGGTATGTCTGCCCTCAAAGAATATTAAATTTGAAATGTTTAAATGTACTTTTTTTGAGGGGAGGGGACTGCAGGGAGACTCTAATAACTTCCTGAAATAAGAATAAGTGTGTAATTTAAGTAAAACCAACTTTTTAGCTCACTACAATCAGTACAGAGGTTCTTAACACTGTTAGGAACAACACCACTCTGAAATTCAGTCTCCTGAGAGCGATGGTTCCCATAAAAAACACAGCTCCCATAAAAGATCCAAAAAGCTAACTCTGCCACTCCCCCACCCCAGCAATAATACATTCTACATACAGCTTCAAAGGACTCATGGGCTCCCTGAGGTCCACCCATAGTTCTGGTTAAGAAACCCTGAATTTGAAAGAACTTGGAACATGACAGTTTCTTATTTTGGTGGAATTACAAAATTTAGCCTAAAATCCCTCCCTTTGGTCACTTGTCATCAATCTGTCATCAGAATTAGATAATGCTATCTTAAAAAATGTGCTACTTGCCTGGGGGAAAGGCGGTCCCTGATCAGCCTCTGGAACAGGCAGGGATGTCACGGCCCACACAGATGGAGAAAGAGAGTGGCTGCTGACTTGGGTGGGAGTGAAGTGGTTCAGTCTGCAGGTGGACAGAGCAAGATTCGAGCCCTGGCTCCGCTGATGACCTACGATAGGACTGAGGTCAAGCTGCCTTATCTTAGCCTCAGGTTCCTCATCTGTGAAAATCACAACAGTCCTATGAGGACTGTTATGAGGATCACATGATATAAAACATGTATTATAAAGAGCTCAGAAGAATGCTTGGCACAACAGTGAGGTCTTTTTAATAAATGGTAGCTGGTACTTGTTATTATCGTGTGCATTCCTGTCCTGAATCAGGCAGAACTATCCTCTGAGCATGTTCTAGAAACAATGAGTGATTTAAACAAAGTCCTTTCAACAAAGAGGAGCAAGAAATAGGCTGCTGATGGGAAAGAGGAGCTGATTTCCCAGTCTGTCTTAAGAAACTGTTACAAAGGTCAGAATCCCCACTGGGCTGGAGTCCTAGGAGTCCAGTGAAGGTGGGGAGGCTGAATGTTAATAGTTTTGCATGGCAGGGTTGAGAGATGTTTTGTGGGTGAGCAGGTGTATAAGAAGAGGTCTGGCACATTAAGTAGATCCTGATCCCAAAGTCCTCATTGCTAAATAAAGAAACCTGACTCAAGTCCATCTTACTTTTCTGGAATGCTTAAGGCAAGAATTCACTTTTAAATTAAATAACTTTCTGAGATGGGTAAAATAGGGATTTTATATCACCCTCATTTTACTGATGGGGAACCGAGACCTAGATGATAAAGTGACTTGTCTAAATTCAAGGACCCAGTTTGTTAAGTGGCAATGCCAGCACAGGAATACACACTGGGGTGATTCTTGCTTCTTATCCATCTTCGTAGCATGCTTGGTACTGAGCACAGTTCCTGGCATGTAAGAAAATCTATATATGTTTGTTGACTTGAACTGACTGAAGCAAATCAGATGCCTGGGCAGAGAGATGACTGGTGTTTGAGGGATGATGATAACTGTCATCAGAAGAACAGCAGCTACTTGAGAGACATCGTCTTATTTCTCTCTAACTTGAGAGTATTAGCCCAGCTTGGGTCACAGAGAGGCAGAGCCAGGATGAGAGCCAAGGACCACATATGTAACCACTTGAAACAAATCAACATTTTGTTTAATTTCTGAGCCTTTTTATTTAATTTATCCAAATAGTTCAGGCTCAAACTCCCTCAAAGATCACTACCGTATTTTCCGGCGTATAAGACGACCCCCTAATTTTACAGTTAAAACATAGGTTTAGGCCTATATTCGCTGTATAAGACTACAGCCTCGGAAGTGGGGTGTAGTCTTATACAGCGAATATAGGCCTAAACCTATGTTTCAACTGTAAAATTAGGGGGTCGTCTTATACGCTGGAAAATACGGTAAGTAGAATTAG
>PVKE010001724.1:0-94263 GCA_004027555.1 Craseonycteris thonglongyai
CTGAGTAGTATTCCATTGTGTAAATGTACCACATCTTCTGTATCCAGTCATCTATCGAAGGGCATTTTGGTTGTTTCCATGTTCTGGCCACTGTGAACAGTGCTGCGATGAACATGTGGGTACAAACATCTTTAAAGATTAAGGTTTTCAGGTTTTTTGGGTAGATGCCTAGTATGTTTAATTTTTTAACTTTGTAAAAGATTTATTTTATTGATTGAGAGCAGGTGAGAGAGAGAGAGAGAGAGAGAGAGAGAGAGAGAGAGAGAGAGAGAGAGAGAGAGAGAGAGGTGGGGAGGGCCCAGAGCAGTCTTCATAGTTGTACATCATTAGTTGTGACCTAGTTTCACTCCACACAGGTGGGTGTGGAGCCAGGTGAGGTGGGAAGTGAACTAGGGGCTTTCCGCATGGGAGGTGAGGATCTTCGTCACTGAGCCAGCCCAGCAGTCACCAGTTGTGCTGCAGTTCAGCATGGGGGTTTGCATGGGGCTGGGATTCGATCTCCGGACCCTATGGTTGCAAGGCCAGCACTCAACCTGCTGAGCTATCCCAGCATCTCCACAGTCACTTTAGAAAGTGATGGTCAGCAATTCTACTTCGGGGAACGTGTCCTATGGAAAACTAGTAGGGTCTGATGGTCCTTCGAGGACCACGTATGTCGCTTACTTGACATGAGGGCCGTCCCAAAAGTATCCAGCCAGGGACCCGTTCTGCTTAATGTTGACCATGGCGGGATGTTTTCTGGATGGCCCTCGTGTTTTAGACAACATCATTAAATGTGTGCTTCGTTTAGTTCTAAGAACTCGCTGCTTTTCCTCCACAGGTTCTGGCTTCAGGGATCCTCTCCCTGGAGCACCGTCTCCATACTTACAGAGACTTTCCAAAATGGCCATCCTGGAGTACGAGACCATTCGTCAAGAAACGTCCAGAAAATCAAACAAGGGCCAGAAGCGAGAGCTGGGAGGCTGCTGACGACTCTCTTCTCGGCAGGATGCTTTCTTCCCTGACTTTCAAGGTTTAAGCTCTTTCCCTTCCTTCTTTCTTTTTGATATGTGATATGATGGGCAATGGTTTACATTAAAATGGAAATGTACATAGGAAATAAATAGTTTATGTTACAGACGGAAAAATGTCTATCTTGTTCACATTACAAAGAGACACTTAAGTTGTGGTTTGTGGGGACATAAACATGAGAAGAATTACATTTCCTGAACTTCATGTACGTGGATTATACTTTTAGCATTTGGTTCGGTGTGATAAATGTTTTGCGAGTGCCTCTCTGTACAGTGACCCTGGCCAGGAGCTGGAGAAGATTCAAGAAAAAGGGAGTTCTTGTGAGAAGGCGCCCAATTAAAACCTCTCCTTATCCCTGCTTGAGTTTGAAGCAGTTGTGAGATAAGTATTCAAACAGATGAAGATAAAAATATCGGTGTTGCTTGCTGATAAAAGCTAGAAGGGGAACCCTAGCTTAGATGTGCTGGCAACCTTCTAACACTGAACTTCAGAATTGGGCCAATGCACCCACCTCGGTGGCGCAGCTGACGACCTCCGGCTCCCACGGCCAAGCGGCATGTGGCTTCTTTGCTGTGTAGACTGGCAGACACCCAAGGGGGCGGCGACTGGGAAAAATTAATCACTTCTCCCTGGGGAGGAGGAGGAAGGTCTCGATCAGGAGGGAAACCCCTCCTGGAGAAAGCCTGAGGAGTGGGGAGGAAGAGTTTGACACAATGTCTCCCCGAGAAACCTGGAGGAATCCTGCACACCAGTGACTGTGATCCAGTGGAGGGTGGGATACGGGCCGTAAGAGAACCACAGATTTACAGACGTTCATACGTGGGGCAGTAATGTCCAGCAGGAGCGTTTCATGGCAGATGCAGTGTTTGAAATGGGCCTTAAAGAGAGGACGTTTCTAGAAAGATGGACTAGCATAAGCAAAGACACACCGTGCATTGGGAATGATGCGCGTGGCTGGGGCACTGGGGAACGTAGGGCAAGTGGCAGAACTGTGCCCACAGGCACCGAGCCAATGCCACGTTGAGTGACGCTGATCAGATGCAGGCTGTGGTGAACTGGGGTGCTCACGGCCTAGCTTCAGTCCTCTGTGTCACTTGGGCATGTAGGCCCCAAGTTACCAGATCTTCCGAGTTCTCACGAGAAGCCCGACTCTGGATTTTTATGTGAGACCTTCCGACTTACACTAATGTGTAAGCATTAGCAACTAATTTGAAATAAGCCACTAATTCAAAACTTATAAAGCCCTGTGGGCCAAAGAACGTGACCCGTGAGAGCTAGATCTGGCTTTGGGGGACCATTTGCTTGGGCAGACTGGGGATGCTATCTGTAGGGAGCCCAGTTGATATTTCCTCTGCTTCTCAATGGGAGATTTGCAGAACGCAAATCAAGTATGGCTTTTGGGGTTTAGGAAGTTCATCCAGGTGTAACTCACGTGAGCGATGGGAGGAGACTGGAGGGAGGGAAGCCAGTGAGGAAGTCTTCATAAAAGTTAAGACTCAGTGGAAAGGTAGGAGCAGGAATGGGAAGGAGAGACTCGATAACTAGGACATCAAAGCAAGTGCTTAAGATCAACGATGGGCTATAGAGCACCAAGGAGGAGGGATGAAAGCCAGCTCACGTCTAGTTTCAGATGTAAGAGTATGAGGAGGAGGGGCTGGCTTGGGGGCTCTCAGGATGAATGCAGCTTTGGTTGTATGCAGTTGAAGGTGCCTTCAGGACGTCCACACAGAAATCCAAACAGGTAGTTGGAAGCACATCTGTAATTCTGGGAAAAAGATACTGACTAGAATTGGGACTTGGTAAAACATGGACATAACAAAGGCTGAGTTTTCCTACTAAAAATGTAGAGAGAGAAGAGAGCCTGGATTCACTAGGGATAGGAAGACCTAGGAAGAAGACAAAAAGGGAAGAAGAAAAGAAAGCATCACAGATGTAGGAGAATGAACATTTTCCATGCCCCTGCACGCTTTAGATTAATGGGTAAAATACACTATGGATATGTATGTGTTTGTATGCGTTCTCACAATGCATTCGTTCCTATGGGGGTGGCTAAATAAACTTAGAAGGATGTGTGTGTGCTTACATCTGAATTTCGATTGAGAATGATTTAGATATTAACCTGTACCTTTTCTATCTTCTGATAACCCACTCTGAGTGTGGTCAATGATTTAAGAAATGGGAAACAAAAGTAAAGGTGCTCCCAAACAAAAATTTGATGAACTTCTCGTTGTTTTTTTTTGGATGAGCACTTCTAGAGACCTTTGATTGTCAAATGGATTTCATGTATTATGCTCCTTCTATGCACTCATAAACGTTTAATGTTATTTGTAAATCTTATGAAAACCCTAAAAATAAGTAGTTAATATTATTCCTCTTTTTTTTTTTTAAATAAATGAAGTAAATAAAGCATCTTTGTTTTACACTGGGTCTCTAGCTAGAAAATAGAACAAAATTCTAAACTATTAGATTCTACAGCCTGTGCACATAAACTTAATGAAATAATAATTTTAAAAAAGCTTAAACTTAGTTGATACATCATGTTGATACATCAGTTCCTTAAAGTTTAGGGGGAACAAAATACTTGCAAGAGAAAAATATCTCATGCTATTAAGTTGAGTTTCTGACTTATAGCACTAACACATCTTGGAGTATTTATATCAGAAGAGTAGAAAGACCGCCCGCCTCCATCTCTCCTATGAAAGAGTTCAACTCAAGTCAGTTCCAGAAAGCAGTGGAATGTTTATTTCTTTTTAATAAATGAGATACACTGACAACAATTAATCACCTTTTTAGCCTTGGGTTAAATTTAATTTAACTTATGTTTTTCATTAAATCTTAAAAAAAAAACAAAAAAAAAAACCCCACAGGCTCTACATTCTTCCATTGCGTTTACTCTTTTTGTTTCTCATGGCCTTTTTAGAAAAGCCAGCATGTATTTAGTACACAGAAGGCTCAAATCACCCCCATGTAAGATAAAGCCATGATTGAGAGATAAGGATGAGATGCCAATTTCCGATATTGTAGCTACCATAAGTTAACTTTATGTTTGGGGTTGAAGGCCATCTTGCTGGAAATGAACACTATGCCTCTGTTATTCAGAAATTCCTCCCGTGGAAGCCACATCAGTCATAATCTCGGGAATCTGTAGCTTATAATAAATATTTAGAATGGGAAGACTGAGTCCTGATTTTAGGATGGGAAACATTCCTTGACAAAGAATCATTATTTGAGCAAAGGACAAATAATTAGTCAAATAATCTTAAAGAAATTTCCTAAGACTCAGCACCTTTTCTCAAATTCTAAGCTCATCAAGCAACCGTCTAATATGTAATTTCTTTTTTTTCTTTTTTTATAGATTTTTTTTTCTTAATATATTTTTATTTATTTATTTTTGACAGCGAGCAAGAGAGAGAGAGAGAGAGAGAGAGAGAGAGAGAGAGAGAGATACAGAGACAGAGACAGAGAGAGAACTGAACTGGGGGAGCTCCCAGTTCAGCATATGGGTCCGCACCGGCCAGGGCCGAGATTCGATCCCCGGTCCCCAGCGCTTCAAAGTGAGCGCTCAACCTACTGAGCCATCCCTGCTTCCCCTAATATGTAATTTCATAACCAGAAAGCAGACACCTTCTGAGTGACAATAAAACTGATAGTTTTTATTGCTCACTGTGCACAGATCATTGTGCTAAAGGCTTTTCATCTGTGTTATTGTGTCATCCTAACAACCCACTTTTACAGTTCTAGTCATCATTGTCACTCCATTCCCCTGGTGACTATTACACACCCTCTCTCTTCAAGTCATTTATGCCTTTCCCCAACCTCTCACTCTTAGCTTATGAGCTTTCTCCTTATTGGGGTGAGAACGTGGGAGCGATCAGAAGATTGCTCCTTGCATATTATTTTCTTAGCCATTGTGATGGCTCTGTGGGATGTGAAATTGGCTCAACTCCAGCTGTATCCAGAATCCCTTTGCTAGCATATTTCTAGATAGAGATTCTCTCTAGAGCAGTGGTCCCCAACTGTTTGGGCAGCAGGGACCTGTTTTGTGGAGGACAATTTTTCCATAGGGGAGGAGTGGGGGGTGGGGGTGGGGGAGGATGCACATGCTCAGTTCACAATAGGGTTGAAGTTCCTGTGAGAATCTAATGCCACGGTTGATCAGACAGGAGGCGGAGCTCAGGCAGTCATGGGAGTGATGGGGGAGCGGCTGTAAATACAGATGAAGCTTCACTTGCTCCCCACTCACCTCCTGCTATGCGGCCCAGTTCCTAACAGGCCACGGAGCGGTCCCAGACCATGGATGGGGGGTTGGGGACCCCTGCTCTTGGAGAATAGAAAGGAAGCAGAAGTCTCTAGAACACACACACACACACACACACACACACACACACACACACACGTGTATACTCACTTTCAGTTAGTCAAACCTAAGCGAGAGGCTATAATGAGAGGGTTTTTTAACTGATATTAGTAGTTTATGTCTTCTATATATTTTTTTTTCAGACTGGCTCAGGTTTACCAATTTTATTGATCTAAAGCGAGCTGTTAGTTTCATTGATGATCTCTACTGATTTTCACTTTTCTTGCTAGACCTCTTCCTGTGTCCTTCCTTCTACTCACTTGAGTTTGCTTTGCTCCTCTTGCTCTAGTTTCTTGAGGTTGAAACTTACATTATGGAGTTGAGATCTTTTTTACTTTCTAACGTAAACATTTGTATAAATTTCCCTCTGTGAGCTGCGTCCCTCAAATTTTGATCTGTTTCCTTTTTCATCTTCTTAAAAGATTTTCTCACACCTCTTGTGAATTCCTTTTTTAATCAAGATTATTTAGAAGGATGTTGTTTAATATAAAGTATTTAGTGGTTTTTCTAGATATGGTTTTGTTATTGGCTTCAAGTTTTAATCCATTATGCCCAGAGAACAGATTTTTCTATGATTTTAATTTTTAAAACAATCATTGCAGCTGTTTTCATGATTCAAAATATGGTTTATCTTGGCAAATGTTTCATAAGCATGTCAAGTGAATATGTATTCAGCTGTTGTTGGTTAAGTTGTTCTATAAATGTCAGCTCCATCAATTTGCTTAATGTTGTTGGTCACTGTAGTTTTTCTGATTTTCTATTCGTTCTATCAACTATTGAGAGGCATGTCAATATCTTCAATTATAATTGTATGTTTATCTATTTTTTCCTTTTGTCCAGTCAGTTTATGCTTCATGTATTTTGAAGCTCCATTGGGTATGTGCACAGGCAGAATAGTGATGTCTTTTTGATGAATAGATCACACTATGCAATGTCCCCCTGTATCCTTGGCAACATGACTGTTTCCCCCCTGAAATCTAATCTGTCAGATACCAGTGTAATCACTTCTGCTTTATTTTGAGTAGTAATTTTATCTTTTCCATCCTTTCACTTATAACCAGTTTGTGCTTCCCTGTTTTTGAAGTGGGTCTTATTATTTATTTATTTATTTATATTTATGTTATTAGTTTCAGATGTACAAAAGAACATAACAATTAGACACTTACATACTTCAGAATATGGTAACCCCAACAAGTCTACTCATACTACCCGTCTGACATTTTACAAAGCTATTACAATATCATTGACTATGTTCCCTATGCTGTCCTCTACATTCCATGACTCTCTCTCTCTATGTATATATATAATTATAGTTGACATTCAATATTATTTTAAAGTGGGTTTCTTATAGATAGCACGTCGTTGGGTCTTGTTTTTTCATCCAGTCTGACCATCTCAGCCTTTTAGTTGGGCTTCTGCTCCATTGAAACCCCCAGGAGTGTCTTTCTGCTCTCTCGCCCTTTCCCCAGTCTTTCTTATGAGCTAGAAGCCAGCGGTATGGAGCCTGCAAGTGAGTGAACTGCCCCTTGTGTCTTGTGAGCCTACCTAGTCCAAACTGGCATGCTAGCCCCCACTGGCTTTTAAGAATATGTCCAAATTTTAGGCGATGTATTTTCACCCACTTGTCTGGCCGCCACCTCTTCCGGCCTTGCTCTGTCAAAGGTGGAATGATATCTGAGCCCATCTGTCCTCCCAGGGCTTGTCACTCCTTGTAATTCAGTTTACTGGGTTGCCTTGTGACTTCAGCTCCTTGATGGGTTCCAGGAAAGTGATGGTTTTTTAGATTCGCAGCCATTTTCTCATTATTGGGAGAGCTGTGTTTCCTTGTGGCTTTCTATTACTATGTCCCAAGTGGAAACAGGAGGTTCCTGGGGGATTTTGAGTAACTGAGTGATATGATCTGCTTTGCATTTGTAAAAGCCTCCTCTGGAAGCTTTGTGGAGAATGCATTTTACAAGGGGCTAAGAGTAGAAGTGGGGAAACCGTGAGGATGTTAGCAAGGCTCTTTAGTCATGAGAGAATGGTGGCCTGGACTGGGGTATTGCAAGAGGAGAAGGAGGGATCTGGGACATATTTTTGAAGTAACTGAAGAGGATTTGTTGATGGGCTGCATGGGAGTGGGTGGAGTAAGAAGTGGAGAGGACGGAAGGAAGATGCCCAGACTTAGTTCGAGCATCGGAATGCATGTCATTGCTACTAACAGATAGGAAAGCAGATCTCAGGGGGAAAGTCAGAGTTCTGTGTTGGCATGGGAAGTTCTAGGTGAAGGAGAGGATCAAGTCAGAAGTTGGATACTCAAGTAACGGAGCTCGGAGGAAAGCTCCGGTCTGACAATTAACTGTGAGAGTTGACTTCGTAGCAATGATATTTAAAGTCTCGGGATTCCCTTGAAGGATGATTTTAAACCTGGATTTGGTAGGAATCCATATGCCACAAAAACACTGTATCCCTTTCAAGAGAAATTGGAGATAACAACACTCGACTCATTCTTTTGATCACTGTCAATTGCCTCTGAAGTTTGAAACCAGGATCTTTCACTGATACCAAGCAGACATCTGCCACTGCTTGCTGGTGGGGGTGTGGGGTGGAGGCAAGAACCTCTCTCTTTCCAAGACCACCTGCAGAGAGAGTCTAATAGGATCTTGAAAGAAATCCCACTCCAAATCCCGCAGGATCAGAATGAGCCCTTGACGTGCAGCTCAGTACCCGGATTTCTTGTTGCCTGTGTGGGTATTTTATGAAAAATGTATTCAGCTTTGCAGATGGCACAAATCAGGGCTTGATGCCCCTTTTTCAATACTCGCCTCTCCTTCTTCTTCAGAGGCAAACACACACGCTCCCTGGTCTGAGGGGTCCTGTATACATGACGCGGATTCTTCCTCTGGCCTTCGCATGTGTTATTGTGAAATCTACGGGTTTTCAGAGGAGATATACTCGGTTGAGTGAGAGAAATGTGGCCAATGGAACACACTAATGAGGCTGATTAGATGCTTTTAGTGGTTGTGACCTTTCTACTTCATGCCCAGAATGTGCTATTTGGGGTTTTCAAAATAAATCGTAAACCTCACATTTCTTTCAGTTGGGTCACGAATCACATACAGACACTGTGTAACAGGGTTTAGAAAGAAAAGGATATCAGGGTGAGTTTGGATTGTTTTTTTTTTTTCCAGGCAGTTAAGAACAATGGTCTGCCCTTCTCAAGCTTTTGACTGAGAATGATGAGACAAATGCACAGAGGGGGCAAGGTTTTGTCTGGGAGCATCAAACACCGTCACCTCTACTTCTGTTTCCTCGTGATTCTAAAAGGCCTCCCTCCCTGTTTCCACGTGCACTCAGCACACCTCAATCTGACCCAACTGCCTGTCAAGAATCATTTTAGCCGTGAATTCTGGACCACACAAGTCCCAAGTGATCCACCTTCTTCCTCCCTTAAGACACATCAATTTGAAGTTCATTTTGGGCACCTACAATGTCTTTTTTCCCTGATAGTTATTGTTGGTGAGTTTGGGCACATCTGTTGTCCAGTGGCATCTGAAGAACCATGGCTCTCTCTGGGAACCCCAGGGAATGGCCCCCCAGCAGCTGTGCCCCAAGATGGCCTCTCTTGTCCCCACTCCCTCCTCCCGTGCATCACGCAGAAGGGCACCCGTGGTCACTGGCAGGCATCTTCCATTTTTTCTCCTCTACAGAATCAAGATGCTTCACTCATTCTTTGTGTGCATGGCCACTCTTAGTATTTTATTTGTTTTGGTTTGCTTGGTGTTTGTTTTCCCCTTTAATCTCTAAGAGGAGTACGAATAATTAGAAGCAAGCTGTGATCACGAGCAAAGTGTTCTTACCTGATCTCTAAGTATGTGAGTGGAATGAGGTTATGATGAAGGTAGTTTGAATTTAAAAGAAAAAAAAATGCCATGGTTTCTATGGAACTCAAATGTCCAGAATGGTGGGGGTGGGGAGGTGGGAGGGGCCACACCGCGGCTGCACCTGTTAGGAACTCCCTTAGTTTGGCTTGAACATTGCAAAAATTTACTGCTTTCTCCCCAAAGTGTGCTAATTCCTGGGGAGGCAGAGGAAACAGCAGGCTGGAGACTCAGGAAGGAGCAGATGTTGCAGTTCAAGTCTAAAGAACACCTGCTGGTAGAATTCCCTCTTGCTGGGGTTGCGGTCCGGGGAGTCATTGAATGAAAGTGTCTCTTTACAAAGGACAATCTACATCTACTGATTGATTTATCTACAAACACCCTCACAGGAACATCCAGAGTCCCGTTTGACCACACATTGAGGCACGCCATGGCACACATACCATGAGCTATCACCCCGTTTTCACGTCCTGTCCTATTTCACTGAGCTGTCCACAGTGTTGGTCTCCTACTTCTCTCCCACTCCTCACATGGCTTATTTATAACGCTGAGAAGTTTGGCTACTTCTCTTCTTTGGCCGAATCTTCAGGGTCTCATCTTCCATTCCCAAATGGCTCATTGACACATTTTCCTGAATGAATAGTTGCCTCCCTAAGAGTACTGGGGCCGGCTGATCATTTGTTTCGCTCTGTTACATCTATAAAAATCTGGTAACGTCAGGGCATTTTGAAACTATTTCCGGATGCCTCGTTTTCAAAGACAAACGATACTAATTTATATTATAAAAGGACTACTTGCAAAGAGCCTTTTAAAAAGAAAAATTTCACTTTTTTTTTTTTTTTTGCATTTAGAATGTGATTGTGTATCAAGTTGGATTTCCTGGTAGTTTCTCAGGACACGCTAATGAAGGTGGGCCAGGTTCAGTGCCTGCGTATCCCTAACTGTCTGCTTTACTTCCTTCCCAGCCCATGGAATCATCCAAACAAGCCCACCACATCCTCCCCTGGGAGCCAGGGGGCACCTCACCGGCTTGTTGCTACACACCTGCTCCCATAGCCCCTGCTGGCTCGTTCTGCCTCCAGGTGCAACCCCACATGGCCTTGTGTGATGTGATGTGCTCCGTGGGCTCGGAGTCTGTGTGGTTAATATGCTGCCAATCACATCTGCCCGGTACCCCCGTTGAGTGCTTGGCCATCCCCCAAACCCCAGGGTGGGACCCCCGTCCTGCACCAATGGGGTAAAGAGGGGGCAATCAGAGCCCGTGGGAGCTGTCACGGCCAAAAGAGCCAGGTGGCCTCAGGCAAAGTGTCTCACCTCCTGGTCTGCATATTAGTGTCGTCCAAGTCACGAGCCAGAAGCCTTTGGAGCTGCTGAGTCACTTGTGTTTGCTTGATTGACTTACATGTCCTCCCTTTGTAGAGTAAATGTCAACAAGCCCAGAGGCTGCCTTTCAGGGGCTGTTCTGCCCCAGTGGGAAGAAGTACGCCCACCGGGCAGGCCCAGGGCTGCAGAAGTGGGGGGTGACCCAGGATGCACCACAACCCTGGGGGAAGGAAGCTCATTATTTGGGTCATCATGGTTTCTTGTTAGTGAGGTTTTTCCACATGTAAAAGACTTGCTCACGGGCGTGCTTTGGAGTTCAAGGCCTATCCCGGTAATTCAGAGCAGGCGTTTTGTATCCAAAGGGGCAAATAAAAGGACAGGACAGGAAGAAAAACTACCGAGATTATCTTTCCTCCAAAAACCAAAGGAATGAGAAGAAATAACTTCACGAAAGAAGGAAAGTGTCCTCACTTATGTTTTGGGGTCATTATTTCTATCTGTCCTTTCAAAGACCTTTGTTTGTATAACAGTACTTCATATTTTGGGGTGTTTTTCTTTGTTCACAATAATCCCCCGAGGCGTAGCAGCCACTTACTACTGACTGAAGCGCAGAGGAGGTGACACAGGCATTGTCATTCTCAGATACTAGGTAAGTGACGGTGTAACAGGGAACGGGAGGAAGCATTGTTGTCAGGATACCACGTGGACCAGGACAAAGAAGGGAGTCCCCAGCATGGGGCTCAGGCCCGTGAGCTCCTGTGGAGAGCTGGGGTCCACCCAGAATGCATGCGCTTTGGGAATGGAAAGACCTAGTCGCCGGGTCATGCTGGTGTCCCCTTAGCAGCGTGAGCACCCCGTCACCACGCCCAGAGAGTCTCTGCTTTGTTTTAACAAAAATTTTCAACCTCTGCTTCTTCAGCCAGTGCCCCACCCTCTATTTATGTCTCCTGTTCATACTCCTTGAGGATTTGATTAATCTGCAATGTCATCCCCGATGGGCAGTTTTGTTGCCAACCACACCCTAGGTGACACCATATAGATTGGGGATTGGTGGCCTCAGAGCAGGTGCCCACTCTGGTCTAATAAGATGTGGCCAAGGTGAGGGTCACAGGCATCAGCAGGCCACCTGTGGGGAAGGCCCCGTGGAATGAGTGCGGGTCTGTGGGTCTCAGGAGGGTCTGCGCCTTCTGTTCACCTTGTTGCTCGCTCGTCGCATCTAGTCACACACACACACACACACACACACACACAATGTGATATAGACCCCCTTTGCTTTAACCAGGTCCAAATTTTGCAATTCCCTGAATTCTCGTGTTCTCCCGTCTGGAGGCCTTTCTAGCACATCTGTCCCTCTCCCTTCTGATAGACTCCTAGTCACCCTGTGGGATTCAGTGTCAAGCCCCTTACTGAAATCTTCCTCTACCCTCCAGAGCTGACTTGAATGCCCTCACTCATGCACCCTCCCATAGCATATGACCCCCCCACCTAGAGCAGCTCACCACGCTGCTTTGTAACTGCTCATGTGCTTGCTTTTCTCCACCAGGGGACAAGAGAGGTGGGGGCAGGGCTATATCGTTTTCACTGTGGGATGTTCACGTTTGTGTGGGAGCTCACACGTCTTTTGAATGAAGGGAAAGAATCAATGCAGACTGGGTGAATTTCCTCCAAAATGGGTGCCTATTGCAGAAGCAATAACATAAAGTTAAGAAAATGAGCCTTAGAATCTGAATCCCAGCTCTGCCACTTACTAGCTTGACGTCTCTGGGGCTGGCATTGTTTGTGGGGTGTGCTGAAGGATGAGGGGGTGGCCCCATGCTCTCAGCTTTAGACTCTCAAGGACCTGTGTCCACATAGGACCATCTGAAGACATAAATGGAGCCTTCTGGTTCGGGACAGCTGGTCACCCAAGACATATGACGACATGGACCTCCCTCTGTAAACCTCTGCAGCACAGACGGGACTGTTTAGTAGCTGCTTCTCCCTTAGTGTTTTGATGAAATGGTATCCTGACTCAATGTATTTTTCTCTATTTGGTCTTTAAAACGAACAAAGCTTGGCCTTCGGGGTTTGGAAACTAGCAAAAACGGAAAGAAAGAAGAATCTGCCTACGTGTCTAGACTTCCTCTCTAGACTATAACTCTCCATTCCTTTTTTTTTTTTTGAAAGAACTTTATATTTTTTCTACTTGAGTCCTCTTCTTGATTTGAAAGGTTTCTTTTCATCAAATATTAAGTGTTCTGGGACAAAGAGTGTCCTAGAGTTGTTATCCTTTCTAATAACAGTATGACGTCTTTGAAACAGGTGGATCACCCAAAGGACCTGCATTTTTTAACAAGGCACAGCGAAACTCACTGCCAGCCCATTGGTGAAGATGTCTGTTCACAGAATGTGTTGAACTGAGGCCCAAGGAAGTGATTTTAGTTAGTTGTTGATTCCAAACCCATTGTCTTTCAAGTTTAATATTGATCGGCCTGCTCACCATGGCCAAGAACTTCAAGTAGAAAATAAAGACAAGGTGGATCATTGGCCTCCAAGCGCCCCTCCAAGGCAAACCTTGCTGTTGATTGGGTTTTATGTGGATACTCTCTCCCCACTAGGGGTTCAGTACCCCAACCCTTGTATGCCAGAGCAGAGTTATTCACGGGTGGAGTGTTTACTCACCTTCTGGGAAAAAGCTTTAAAATGCCTACAAAGAGGGGTTGGCCTCCCCTGAAAACACCTCAGTGAAGTGGGATACGGTTCTCAGCTGTCTCAGCCCTTGTCAGCCCAGGCTTGGCCGATGTGCCTCAAAGCTGAGAATGGAGAGCAGAAAGTTATGCAGCGTTGGCACGTCTTGCTGGCTGGTCTGGTATGTTCTTTCTACAGCATAGGTGAATGTTGGCTTTTAGCAATGCTGTCTGTTGTGTACGTCTTTTGTCCTTCTTTGCCTGCTTTTGCAAGGACGGCCGTGGTGGAGGATGGACCAGCTGAATTCCTCAGCAGAGCTGTCTGCTTGGAAGAGG
Organism: Craseonycteris thonglongyai; assembly: GCA_004027555.1. Taxonomy (NCBI): domain Eukaryota; kingdom Metazoa; phylum Chordata; class Mammalia; order Chiroptera; family Craseonycteridae; genus Craseonycteris; species Craseonycteris thonglongyai. Next base: position 13,554 of record PVKE010001724.1, read on the forward strand.
GGTCCTCAGCGCCCCAGGAAGTTAGTGCTGATGGGGTCACGGTGCGAGATCAGCAGATGGACCAGAACATGTCTGGCTAAGCCCTTCCCTGGCCTCCAGCTCCTGTGAGAGGGCTTCCCACAGCGGCTGAGTGGGGTGTCCACTAGATGGCACAGTGACACTGGGCATGCTCACACCCAGGGTGCCTCAGGGTGTCCTGCGCTCACCCTTCCTTGTCCTGATGGTCCCCAAACAAAAGCCGGAGGTCGTTCAGGCAGGGAGCCGGGATAAACCTCCTAAGGCTCTATATCTTGGATCTGTTTGACTAAACTTTTTGCTATACACACTGTGAAAAGAGTGTGGCAATCAAACTCTAGACACTAATTCATGACAAGGAAGCAGAAATACAAAAACGCTTGATTATGTAGGAGGAATGTCATTTAAAGTGGCTCTAGCCATCTCTGCTACTTAGAAAATGCATCCTAGTATTTTTTGGGGAAATACATGGCTTAACTAATACTTATATTATGCCAAGTATTGTCTGAAGAGCTTTAATCTGCATTAATTTATGTAATCTGTGTAATAACTTAAGAGGCAGGTGCTATTAACGCACTGAATTTGCAGACAGGAGAATCGAGGCACAGAGAGATGAAGCTACTTGCCTACAGTCACAGAGCTAGTAAGTGCTGGAGCTGAGATTCAAACCTTGAGTTTTGGCTCCAAAGTTCATGCTCTAAGTGACACAAAAAGAAGTGGCAGAAGCTCTGTTAAATAATCTCTGTTTTCTCATCACAAAGAAAAAAGCCGGGATGGCTCAGTAGGTTAAGCGCTCACTTTGAAGCCCCGGGGACCGAGGATCGAATCCCGGCCCTGGCCCATGTGGACCCATATGCTGAACTGGGGAGTGCCCCCAGTTCAGTTCTTGCCGGGGCCTATGTGGGAGGCTCCCGGCCCAGTTCCTGCCCTGCGCAGCCCTGTGCCCACCTGTGGAGTGAAACTATATGGAAAACTAATGTCAACTATGGAGACTGCTCTGGGTCCTCCCCCTTCTCTCTGTCTCTCTCTGTCTCTGCTTCTCTCTGTCAAAAATCAATAAAATAATAATAATAATTAAAAAAAAGAAAAAAGAAAAAGGCTTAGGTTCTAAACACCTTCCTCCCTAATCCCGCCCCTCGTTAACATTTCTGCCTTCGGACCTCAATGTATCAGTAGTCTCACATTTGAGTTCGGCAGTAAATGTCACCGTCCGTACAGAAATAATGCTGAGAAAGCATGATTTTTTTGGTCTTTCTATTTAAAAGAACTTTGCTTAAAAAAAAGAACTGCCTGTTGATTCTCAGTCTGACTATCATTTACAGATAGAAAAATTATTATGCTGAGTTGCTTATCCACTTAAGGATGTTTAGGCTGTGGCTAGAGAATTTGTTCTGACATTCATTCTTCCGTTTATTCCATGATGTTGACAAAACATATGCAACGTGCCTGGTCCTGAGGTTAGAGAGATAACTCAGGCAGGGTTGCCAGCTTCATGTCACTGACAGTTTGATGGAGGTGACAAACACAGAAACACACCATGAAAAGCAACGCTGTTGGGGCTGTAACAGAGGTTTGGACACTGGGGGGCAAGGGGGCTCAGGATAGCCTTCCCAGAGGACAGGATCCTCAGGCTGAGTCGTGGAGGATGAGCAGGGTCCCCTAGGCAGACACGGTGTTCCCAGGGGAAAAGAACACTGTTGGGCAACGAGCCCAGGAAATTCGCAGAGGCCGGCCACGGAGTTCTCATGAGCCGATGCAAGTTGGAGCTTTGTTCTATAGCCGTCGTCAGATTTGTGTGTTAGGATGAGGACTCCGGCTTGAAGGAAGGATGACAGTTTGGGGGCAGAGGTAGACTGGATGTGACCAGTCGGGGTGTCCTTGCAATGCTGGAGGTGAACTGAGACAATCAGGGCGGGGTCGCTGCGTGGGATGAGGACAAGAGAGTCAGGGAAATGTCTGAGCTACTGTAAGTAGAACATCTCCTGAGATAGGAGAGCATCTAGAAGTTTCCTTCTCTTAGGCTGGGACGGCTGGGTGGATGGAGCACCACTGACCAGTACGGGACACAAAGGGAAAGGAACGCATACACCAGGGGGGTACCCAACATTCCATTTCCAACACGTGGTGTTTGAAGGATTGTGGATCATCCAGTGGCTGGAAGGATCTGCCCCTGGTGAGCAAAGTCAAGGTTGGGAAGGTAGAATTTGGAACGAGCAGCCTACTGATGGAGGATGAGACCGTGAGAGCGGACGTCACGACAGACTCTGATCAGAATACAAGCCCTTTCATTCTTTCCAAGTGTTTGACTCTTTCGTGTCTCACAGACCTCTGTGTTTTTTCACCTTTCATCCGAGGTTGAAACGTCACACAGAGAGCTTTCAGGAGTAATGATGGAGCTCATCAAAGACAGTGTTTCCAGGTGTGCTTTTGTCTGCCTTTGCTTATGTCCCAAGCCCTGTGAGTACTTCCTACTCCAAGTTCTACCCAAGGCCAGTTTAACACTGGTGTGGATGGAGATGACCTTGAAGTTCAGGGAGATTATTTGCAGATTCTGGACAACACCACACCTCCGGTGTTTGGGTAACACCCTGGGTTTTTGAAAAGCTGGAGAAAGCATGCTTCACTGGCCGGTGAAGTCAGAAGGGAGGGGGCTGGAGCCAGCTCCAGGCTCGTATTTATGTTAAAACGGCGTAAATGTTTAAAATATGTGTAAACTTGCTTTCAGGCCGCTTTTCACCGTCAGCCGCCTCGACATTAACCATGAGTTTCCTCTGGGCTGGAGGAAGCGCCGAGGGTCCTTTTGGAGAAGGCGGCAAAAGCCTCTTGCTAGATGGCACCGGGGACCATGCACGGGGGTTTGCCATCTGCTGCAGCTTTGGCGAGATGGAGGCGCTGACGGCAGCTTGGTGGGCACGTGGGTGGAATTGCATGGGAGACACATTACTCCTCCAATCCTGGGGCTTTTGCCACAGTAGCAAACAGCTCCGAAGTCCACGTGGCTTGTACCTGCAAACATTTGTTTCTCCATAATGTTGCATGAGAGTAACAGATTGGTCACGGCTCTGCTCTAGGCTGGGGGCTGGCTGAGTCGGCTTCACTCTCTCTTTGTTTTTTAAAAAAAGATTAATTTTATTGTTTGAGAGAAGGTGTGAGAGAGAGAGAGAGAGAGAGAGAGAGAGAGAGAGAGAGAGAGAGAGAGAGAATGGGGCTGCAGAGCAGTCTCCATAGTTGTACATCATTAGTTGTGACATGGTCTCATTCCACACAAGTGGACGTGGGGCAGAACTGAACTGGGGGCCTCCCACGTGGGAGGTGAGAACCTTCATTGCAGAGCCATCCTGGCCGTGACCAGCTCAGCATATGGGGTTGTACAGGCCGGGGCCAGGAATCGAACCCTGGACCTCATGGTTGCCAGGCAAGCGCTCAGAGGCTGAGCTATCCTGGCGTCCCCTGAATGGGCTTCTCATATCTCGTTCTGGGCCTCAGGCCTCAGGAGTCTTCTCCACTCCTGACCTCCCCACGCCCCTCACCCCACACAACACAGAGCAGACACACGAGAACCTGAGCCAGGCCGCACAATCTCATTTCCCTGCTGCTCAGAAGTGGCGACGGCATGGCTACTTGTATTCCACTGGCCTGGCCACGGCCAAAGGCCTGTGTCACAGGGGAGAAGGAAGTGAACACGAGACCATAGTAAGACTTTCTACCACAGTTATTCGTTCGTTCATTACAGGTGTACTGGGCAGCAGCATCGTGATCTGTAGAAGTTAGCCTGCTCCTGGCCCTCGTGGAGCTTGCAATCCAGTGTAGGACATAAGGGGGGAAACCAGCCATGACAGCAAAGGTGGAGCCCAGATTTCAGACCCTCGTCCCAGGGCGTGGAGGCTGCGGTGCGTGCAATGGCTGCCGTGAACTTGTAGGGACGAGTCACTCTAGAATGTTGGCAGAGCAAGGCCTAAACAAAATCGTTTCATCAATGGGGTGGGGATTGGTAGAGAGACTCTGTTCTTGAAAATCCTACTCAGGCCACCAGCCTCTGGGGACTCTTTCAGGCCTTCTTTGATGAGATAGTGTCAGGCTGAGCACATAACCTGTCTCACCTGCTACCTGGAAACCCAGCCCACCTGGCTTCGCAGTCTGATCAAGTCCTGAATCAGTAAAGACTTAACCAGACCCAGCTGTGCACACTGGGGGTAGAGGGTGCTAAAGGTCTAGTCACCCTTAGCTTTGTGTCTCTCTGGGACCAGCTGCCCCAGTTTTGAAAACCAGGTTCCTGCCACATTCCTAAGCTTTCTCTCTAACCTTCCAAACTGCTCCTTCCCCTCATGCTCCTCAGGCCCCGACCCAACTTCCCAAGGCTCTGCGGCAACTCCCTTTATACAAGTTGGGCCCTCCGTTCCTGGGTTAATAAACTCCACCACGTCCTCTACAGAAGGCTCTCTCTCAGAAGACTCTACCATGTGGGGGCCACTTCTCCAGCCCTCTTGAACGCAGGTTCAGCAAATGGGGGGACATTCTTCTTACTCCCCAGTGTGGCTTGAGCCCCAAGTTCCTTTAAAAGGAGAAATCCTGGGTTGCTTATATGTGGACAGCTCTTTGGGGGTTCAGGGGAGACCTTGGCAGGCAATTACTGCGGCTTTTCCCCATCCTCACTGCTTGGTGCAACTGAAATGTTGTGCAGGTATCCTGGGATGGTCCATGCATGCAGTGTGGAGATAATGCTCAGAGGGGGGATGGCTGTTCAATATGGTGGACCAAGAGTTTCCATCAATGGCTCGTTCAAATTTACCTTTGATACGAGTTCTTGGCATCAAGAACAGGGACCTTGGGCATTGGGTTCCAAGGTCACAGGTGAATATAAATATACTCTGAGGACCTAGAGAAGTTTACATGGGGCTAGTGAAGTCTGAAAGCCAAGTGGGGAAATGGCTCAAGAGCCCTGTCTGCAAAGCTTCCCTAAGATTTATTTGGAAACTCATGGTTTCTCCCAGAACAAATCCACAGATCGCCTTGATCTGCTTACAAGAAGAACGCTGAGGTCTTTATTAACCATCATTATTGGACTCCTTCCCTCCTTCAGGAGATTAATTAGGTAAATTTCATTACAGTAACACCAACTTTCTTGGAAAGAAACCATCCAACTTCAGAATGACTTTGAGTTTATATCTGGAAACTAAGCAATGTTAATGTTTACAGTTGAGAACGTGAAACATTAGGTTTTAATAGATGTTGATGTCATTCTTGGCATCCTGCAATGATATAAACTACTCCGTGAAGAGGTAACACATTGTTAAATGTAACCAAAATGCAAAGAAAGACGTTGAAATATACACATACTCACTGTTCAACCCTGCCTCCCACTTACCCGCCCTGCAGTTGCCGTCTGAGCTGAACCAGAAAGTGGCAGTTGACATGCCCCCATCTATCACACAGGTCTAGGCAGAGAAATGAAGGCATTTGTTTGGTGCTGTTCCATGGTTTGATGCGCTAGTATTTTCAAAGAGGGTCAAAATGGCCCAGGAAAGAGAAGTCAGTTGTAGTCTTGGTTTGGCTGCCATTGGTTGCCTGGCCTTGAACCTTCCACCCTCTCTGTGCCTCAGTTTCCCCATGTGTAAAGTGGGAAGTCTAGACTCACTGGCTTCCAACGATCAGCATAAAGTTCTGTTTAGAGGATAAATTTCCTGTCACTTGGGTAGACGGTCCAAGATGCGGCCGTTTGACAAGCCCCACACCCAACCTTGAGGGACTCTGGGAATTTTGGGGCTGACTAAACCTCCCAGGTGGGTCGTTTGAGTCTTGAAACAGCCTCCTGGCCGTCAGGGATGGGAACACTTCTGAGACTCTTAAGACCTTCTACCCCCACGCCCTCGGTCTGCTCTCTGCTTCCCAAGTTTTCAGAGTGTCACCACATGTCACTGCACTCTCACACTGCTGCAGAGCAAGAGTCTTACACAGAATTGCGAAGTGAAGTTCAAATGCATGAGGTCAGCTGGCATTTTGGGGCACAGTGTAGAATTTCTCTCATGGTACCAGGGAGGGGAGCATCTCTGTGACTTTTCGTGTCCCTAACATCATTCCACACAGCAGCCTCAGATAGGTAGGTTACTTCAGTCGGAGTTTGACAAGTCGCAGAGTGACCGGTATGCCTGATTTGCCCTAACAGTTAATTCGGTTCTCTTGGGGAACTTGAGGACTGGTCAGCATCTTCGCCACCGACTAGACCACCAAATGGTACAGTACTAACGGGACTTTCTCCTCACGAAGTTATAGGGTACACCCCTCAAGTTATGGGGAACACCTTTCACCTGAAATAGTGTGTGGATGCAATTTGAACAACCAAAGGCACATCTAGGACACCAGTGTGCTTGCTCAGGACAGTCTGCAGGGTCCTGGCATGCGGGGAGGTTTGGGCCTCCCAAGGAAGCAGGAATGTTGGGTATTTTTGCACTTATTCACCCCCTCCCCCCACAAATACTGTACTTGTTTCTGGACTCAACAACTTTAGAGGGATAGGAAGAAACAACACGAAAGCTTAGAGGGAGCCGTGAGGATGAGGAGTGGGTTGGAAATGGGATGTTATAAAAAGCGTGTCCCAAAATTCATGCAAGAAGTAATTTTGATAGAAAACACAGGTTTATAATTAAAAATTGTACATTTTCATTGCTCAACAATGAAAACACATTGTTCTTTTGTGTAGCGCTCCATTTTTAATAACCCTGAACTGTCCGCTGTCTTTTCTTTCATTGGCAACACTTTACCGCACAAATGACGCAAAATTTAAATCTTGCGTGAATTTTGGGACACCCTTTACATGGCGGTGGATGCACTGGGTGAGCTCCCTTTGGGGACAGAGGCTTGGTGATGGTCCTAAACACAGAAAGATTTAAAGACTGGAGGCTATTTGCTCTCTGGGGAGGAGGGAGCAAAGAGATGCAAGCACACGCTGTGCTCATGTGAGTTCTGGGGAAGGTTTCAGAGTGGCAGAGCCGGGCTTGGGTCTCAGGAGGCTGTCACCTGCCCCTCTGGCCCTCTGGTAAGCACAGAGGATTTGTTGCTTGCTAAAGAGGTTGTGTTCCTTGATGGGAGATGAGGGAGGAACTAGGTCAGACCCACACATTAGCACCTTTCCCTACTACTATAATTTTTCACGGAAAGCCGAATAATACCCACGAATGGATTTATGAAAACAACTCTGAATGCTAATAAGAGCATGAGTGACAAGGGAAATATTTTCACTGCCAAATCTAGGAATTTTAACTATGGGAGCTAGGATACAAGGTCAGCGCCTGAGGCGTATGAAGGCCCAGCTCTGTTCTCCGCAACTGGTTCTGAAACTGTGGACAAAATTGAGCTAGCTTTTCATTCAAGCTTCCGGGATTCCAGGATCACACCAGTGCTTTTAAAAAAGGATATTTTGAGTTTGTCTATAAAGTACATAGGAATGATACATTCTGTTCTGTTGGCTACTTGGGAAATGAGAAGAAATGAGACTGTTTCAATGTCAAAGGTTCTACTTTTGCTATGAGTTGCCTGATTTGCAAAGTGGATAACTGGTTTGCATGTGTGTAAATAACAGATGATGCCACTTTGAGCTGTGTGTGTGTGTGTGTGTGTTTAAGATTTATTTTATTGCTGTTGACAGAGAGAGAGAGAGACAGAGAGAGACAGAGAGAGAAGGGGGAGCGTCCAGAGCAGTCTCCATAGTTGCACGTCATCAGTTTGCCATCAGTTTTCGACATAGTCTCATTCCATACAGGTGAGTGTGGGGCCGTGAAGGGTGGGAGCCAGGCTGGGGGCCTTCCACATGGGAAGCTCACCCCAGTTCAGCATGTGGGTCCGCCTGGGCTGGGGCCAGGATTTGAGCCTCGGACTCTGGGGCTGCAAACAAGTGCTCAACCCGCTGAGCCATCCCAGCCTCCCCTGAGCTGTGTTTCCCGTTGTCGGGTTGGCTGCTGCTCTCCTGGGGTGTTTGAGCCCCATGGGAATGGGTGGTGGGATGGGAGAACTCTCTCTCCTGTATTCCTGACCCGTCCTCATCCCAGGGGCTGGTGATGTTCAGCAAGCCTCTCACCTTTCCGAGTTCCAGTTTCCTTTCTTTCAAATGAGGCCGTGCAAGTAGACCAGTGTTTCCTGAAGGTCAGGCAATTGGTGATGAAATGTCACATCTTTACCCTACTTGTACCTTTCTATGTATATTTTTCTTTGCATTAATTTCTTTTTAATCATATAAATGTATTTAAAAGGTGGCTTTATATCTGACCATGCGAGGAAAGCTACTCCACTTGCCATAAATGGAAAGTAAATGCAAAAGTGAGTACAATGAAAACAAAACTTCGCTATTAAATTCTAGTGAGTGACTGGTTCTTGCCAAAGCCTGTGCCTGTGGCCTGCTCTCTCTTTATTAAAAAGGGAGATTAGCAAGTGTTAGAAAAGTGTTAAAGATATATTAGCCCCAAACCGATACTTACTTTTTGACATAATCATGAGGGTTGAAAGATTGACGTGCTCTTTTGTAAGCAAACGTTTTACTTGGAAATACATTTAAACTTACTGAAAAGGTGTAAGAACAGTACAAAAGGACTCTAGTAGACCTTTTATCCAGATTTACCAGTTTGGAACATTGGCCATATCTGCTTTATTGTTTTCTCTCTTTCTATATACATGAGGATACTTCAAATTATTTTTTTCTGACCCATTGCGTGGGTTGCATACACCATGCCCTTAATACCTCAGAATGTCTTTTCTAAGCATAAGGAGATTCTCTTTTATAACCACAGTGTAATGATCAGAGGTTGGGAAATTTAACTGATGCAATACTTCTATCTAACTGCAGGCTATAACTCAATTTGATCAGTTGACTCAATAATGTCATTTATAGCATTTTTTTCCCCACCCAGTACAGGAAACAGTTTAGCTCATGTATTGCATTTAGTGGTCATGTCTCTGTAGTTTTATGTAATCTGGAAGAGTTCTCAGCTTTCCTTTGTATTTCATGACTTTGGCATTTTTGAAAAAATGCATGCTGGTTACTTTATAGACCAACTCTCAATTTCTGGTATGTGGAGTAGATTCAGGAAGACCGACATACTTCTGATTCAGTGCTATTTCATGCCCGGTCCATGTTCCTATGAAATCGTCTCTTGGGTAACAGTGAGAGCCACCCACACGTGACTGACCCTGAATGAGATCATCCCCTTAGTGCCTTTGAGCATCTTTTTGTGTATAGTTCTAAAGAAATCCAGATGCTAGTATCAAGCGAACCACTGTGACCATCTGTAATAAGTCACACCATCCACAGTATTTTATGTTGCGTTTCGTGTACCAGGTATTGTATAGACAGCCTAGAATTTAAAGGGAAGCTCTTCCTCCATACCTCTCTCTGTCTCTGACAAGGGTTGATAATGTCTTTTATTGGAGAGTCAGGCATGACTAAGGAGAGAGGGTAAAGAGACAGAGGGGGCACGAGTGATATGGAGAGTAGATGGTTGTAGCAATAATTCCTACTCAATGGGACCTCTATTGGGAATAGCACGGGACAATAAATAATGGGAGAGATGATGCTGGGTGATCAGCTATTTGGATCAGAGTAGAAGTCTCCACATTGGATGATGGAAAAGAACACAATTTCACATAAAGCCCTGGATGAACCAGTTATTAACAAAGAAGATGATTTTATGACTAATTTTCCTTTGTCATTGAAGACAGAGTGGTAGGATGTACAAACAGGCACTCCGAGTGATGTATAAATAAATCATGAGGCCACTGTCAGCTTTCCTTAGGACAGTGACAGCTTAAGGAGGTGTCAGAAGAAACAGCAAAATGGCACTGTATAAAGCTGCATTTAAAATTCAGTTAAGACTTATGCAAAAATGATGTGTATGAGGACTTATATCTTTTTTAGAAAATCTGTTCTGCAAGAATCATCAGCTCTAGAGGTACGAAAAACTTGTATTTCAAAATAATGGATCAAATATCTATCCCATTGTGGTCATAGGCTGTAAGGTATGCTTAACAACTCCGGTGAGAATGGTGTTAGAAAAGTCCTCCTCAAAATTAAAAATCATGAAAAATGATTTGTGATTTTACATTTGCTGACAGCCATCACTCTGGTTAGACTGACTGAAAACCATGTTGCTAAAAGAGTCAGTTTCAAGGATTGAATCACTAAATTTTCAGAAAAGGAATTTAGGAAAATCTTAAGATCAGTCAAGATATCCCATTAATAAAGTATTGTTCCTGATATTATTTAAAAGTATGACCCAATTTTTTTCGCAGTTTGTAAATGTACTTTGTTGTTAATAGGTTACTCTTACCCTGTAGTACATTTGATGAGTAGTCAAATATTTTAAAAAGATGGATTATCGTTTAGAACCTTTTGTTGTAGTTTTTTGCTCTTGTATTTTGAATATGGGTTTCTGTATTTTTATTTTTCAATGGGCCCCGCAAATTCTGTAGCTGGCCGTGGTTAACGCCTGTACTTCATGCTCAGGGGAAGCTGGGAAGCATCACTGAGGGGATTCTACTTTGGGAATAGGGCTTCCTGAGGCAATAGCTTCAAAAAGCTCTTCAGAGTATCAGCGCCCTTCCCACCTCACTGGCTGCCAGGCCACTAACCATATTTATTTTCTCTTGGTTTGGGTGGGCCCAGCAGAGGATGAAAGAGGATTAGACTCCCTGCATTAATTCCGCCATTCTCAGGACGGGTCGGTGAATTTCAAAGGCCAGGGAGGTTTGTCACCGTGAAACCAGCTGTCCCAAGCTGTCCCCAGCTCCATGAGCACTGGTTTCCCTAACTACACGGGTCTCTGGGCTCCAACTCAGGTTTCTCAATGCCCCTGGTCACCTGCCCAACTCCCAGTAGCTATGTTTGTCCTTAGGTGCTTTTCGAATGCTCTGTCTAATGCACAGAATGGGCACACTGCATATATTTGCCTTTTGCAAAGTGAGGGCCCAGGAAATGCGCGTTGATTTAAAAAGGTTAGTCATTTAGTTTCATGCCTTTTCTTTTGTGCTCGCTGAATGACTGGGAGTCGTCCCAGAATTCTTCTGGACAAACACCCTGAAAGGAGAGGAAGACATTGTTCTAAATTGAGGAATGAATTTGAACCTGTAAGTCAGAAAGCTTCCCTGAAAGACTTGGCAAAGATACATTCACTGTCCATGTTTGTGGCTTTCTTTTTCATGCCCCAAAGGATACCGAGAATGTGTATGTGTGTGCGGTCAGTTTCCTAGAATAAATCTGATGTCTTGTTCTTGCCCAAAGATAGACCACAAGCCCTCTGGGGAAGCGTGGTGGCTACAAAAAAAAGAATGACCATTCTTCCATCCTTGGAAAGGGCCCATAGACATACAACATATGTTAGTGTTTAGGGATCCCTGAGACCAACTCCTTTAGTTTAGAGATAACACACCTGTGCTTGGGAGGCGACCTTATTGGTTGAAGGCAGAGGTGGGGTCTCTTGAGTCCTGACCTGGGGCCCACCTGCCTTTTGTCTATGCTGCTCCTTCATGGCCAAGGCCAAAGACAAGAGTCCCAGAGCAGCCAGCCATCTGATGGGCTCACAGTGCCTGTTCATCCAAGTATGTGGGGGCTTCTCAGCTTGGACCTCTCACAGCAGGAAACATAAAGAACAGTCAAGACCAGAGTACAGCTGTTCAGATTCGCAGCTGGGACGTTGGGGTCAGGTGGAACGGGGATGGGCCAGTAACTTGCTTCAGCCTAGGATGGGGAAGGGAAGAGGTGAGTGTGTATGCCATTCTTGTGTAAGGGAAGAAAAGGCCTCTGAATTCAGCATCCTAAGAAGTGTGTGTGTGTAGCATACAGTATAAGCATGACAGTTGTGGAATTATGGTGCAGCTTCTTCCCTTACTAGTTGTGCACTCTGGGCGAATCAAGTCACATCACATCTCAAGGGCTCAGATTCCTTAGTCATGCAGTAGGGAGAATTTTAATAGTATTCTAACTCCAGAGGGGCAGTTGATGAGATTATCGATGCAAAGCCCCTGGCACAAGGCCCCGCACATGTGTGCTGCTATCACATCAATCGACATCTGTGATCCACACTTTTCAGGCTGTTGGTTTTCTGGGACTCATGCCCACCAGGTAGACTTCATCCCTGGTGCACACAGAACTCATGCCCTCCCATCCTGATTGCATGCCAGCACTATTGTGCAGAGAAAGGGCAGGCCCACCTAACAGGCCCTCTCCTCTGTGGCTGTGGGGGTACCCAGTCCTTGGACCCCACCTCAAATCTGACAGCAGCCGACATGCTTGGGGGTCTGTCAGCCACGGCATCTCTCCATAGCCCTAAGTGAGAAGTCTCCTTCTCAGTAACTCGTGCCTGAACGTCCCTGTGACCTACGCAAGATCTTAGAACTCATGCCTCACAACAGCATTCGTTTTTATAAAAAACGATTTTTTTTTGCCTGCATAGAACAAGATTGCCACCGTGAGTAGAAGATTTTTATTCATCCACAGTGTAAGGAAACCAGCCTTGCTCCTTGTTTCTTTGAAACGACCTCATGAGCCTCCAGGGTGTCCTGGTGTTTGTACTTGGGTGGTGATAGCTACTGAAATGCATCTGCTACTCGGCTGTTCTGAACTGGTGGGTCCAGGCCTTATGAGGCTCCACAGGGAGGTGGGACCACAGAGGGGACCCAGGAAAGAGTCCAGCCCAAGGCACACTTGAGCTATTGAGTAAACAAACATACAAACAAACAAACAGCAACAACAAACCCCAGAGGGGGCAAAAGCCCATATTGAAAAGTGGGGACAATATGGCTGCAAGAACTGTCCTCTCTCATCAGGGGCTGGGGCAGCAGGGGCCACCGTCCCACAGCGAAGAGCTGCCCTCACAGCCACCTGCCTGGATTGAGGCAATGGAGGCGTCCGGTAGGGAGGGGCCTTATGCTCAGCAGCCCCCAGAGGGCCCACATCTCGGCTGCTAGAGGACTCCTGCCTCCCACTGACCACCGAGCTTGGCAGGGCCACCCATGGGGTGGGCTCTGTGTCCTCACGAGGCTCTAGGCTCAGGGCAAGTTTTCAGTGGGTCTAGATGGGTGGGTGGGGTAGGGTCTACTCTTACCTTGGGATGTAGCTTTCTCTGAGGTGGCTGGCCAAGTCGCAGGCTAAGGGACCCTGACTGTAAATGTGTGGCATTTTGATGGGATAACTTTATAGTACCATTGACTATCCTCTTAGCAATTTTCCTCTCTGACTCCCCCACACACCTACACACACACTCATTCCAATACCCGATGAGCAGCTACCATGAGCCAGACCTGTGCTGAGTGGCTGGAAAGCAGAGAGGAGACAGGGCCTCTCTGTCCTCTGACCGTTGGGTCTACTGGCTGTAAAACCGCAGTGGCTGCGGAATTGTGATGGTTAATTTTATGTGAAAACTTGGCGAGGTTCCAGTATCTAGCTGTTTGGTTAAATATTATTCTAGATCAGGAGTGTTTAATCTTTTGGCTTCCCTGGGCCAACTTTGGAAAAGTTGTCTTGGGCCACACATAAAATATCCTATCACTAACGATAGCCGAGGAGCTAAAAAGAAAAAATCACACTCAAAAAAACCTGATGATATTTTCAGTAAGTTTATGAATTTGTGTTGGGCCATATTCAAAGCCATCCTGGGCCACACAAGGCCCACAGGCTGCAGATTGGACAAGCTTGTTCATTTTAAAGGCAAGATTAAGATTTAAACCAGTAGCTTTTGAGTAAAGCAGATTACCCTCTACAATGTGGGTGGGCCTCATCTAATCAGTTGACAGCCTTAGTAGAAAAAGGATTGACCTCAAAATAAGTCAGAATTTTGCCAGTAGACAGCCTTTGGACTAGAACTGAAGCATCAACTCTTCCCTGGGCGTCCAGCCTGCTGGCTTACCCTGCAGAGTTTAGACTAGCCAACCCCCGTGGGCCAATTACTTAAATCAATCTCTTTCTCTCTCTCTCTGATTCTCTGGAGAATGCTAACTAATACAAGAATCAAGTCTCTGTTTTATTGTCCTCTTGCTAACTTTTGGATTTTAGTAAATAATTTTTTTTTCTGATAATAAAATGCATACTGTAGAAAACATAGGAAACATAAACAAATAGTAACCAGATGGCCACCGTAAACCCAACAAAATTGGAAGCACAAGTCTTTATCCTGTCTTTTTATTTTTAATAACATTAATGGTAAGCATTTTAAAAATGTCGTTAAAATACACGGAGAGATGTTTAGGGCCTGCCCACTGGTCTGTTTTTGTTGGACATTTAGGTTGTTTCCTATTTTCTGTTATTATAAATAGCTCCACAAGGAAAGTTTTTTTGTCCATAAATCTATGTCTGCCTCTGATTATTTCCTTAGGGAAGATTCCTGGAAGGGGAATTACTGAGAACTCTGGCCTCATAAATGAGAGAATTATGAAAAATGGAAGGGGAAAACGCAATAAATTAAATGAAGTGGGTTGCCTGACTTAATGTAACTGAGAAAATAAGAAACACCTGACTTATTCCGGCGGCCATGAGGCACCGGGGAGCAGAGCTGGGCTCCCCGCCTTCTTTACAGCCCGAGCTCCTGGGCAAGGCTCTGAGATGTTTGCTCTCGGTTCTTCACGTACAGTGGAGACTTAGTCGGTGCCCTGCCTCCTTGGTAAGAGGTGTTGGAAAGCCCTCCATGGCCCTTCACCCACCGGGCCTTGGCTCCTTTAAGAGCGAGGTGGAACCCCGCTTCTCTGTGAAGCCTGTTTTAACTGCCAAGCAGAAATCAGTAGCCTGTTCTGCACTATTACGTCCTCCAAGCTCTTTCTGAGCACATATCATGTCGAACCATAAGGATTTGTTCGCACTTCTGTTCCTTTAGTGACCTGTGATCACGCCTGAGTCTTAAGTCCTCTTTTCTCGCCCCTGGTGCCTCAGCAGATGAGTACAAGGCATGCAGAAGGTGCCCAATCCCTGTCGACGGGCGGAATGTAAAGTGCTAAATGAACACGATCTCAGCCACGAGCGATTACTAAGCACCAGTGATGTGTCTCTGAACTCAAGGCACTCACCCTGCAGTAGCACCAATTAAAAATAAAAGATACAAGGTAGCATTGGCTAAGTGCCCAGTTGGTTGTGCAGATGCAAAGCACTGTGGGAGCTCAGAGCAGAGCAGGGGACCGTTGCGGAGGCCTTGGTGGCCGAAGGTGCCTTCGCAAAGGGACTGTCGATGTCAGTGCAAAAATACCACGTTGCCCAGGAAATACTAACGCAGTGTCTAGTGACATCAATGTATAGGTGTAAACATTGGCCAGCTTGATTTCCTTGGTGCTGTGCATGATATTAGGGGCCTGGCTGGTCCATCCACCTCCCTCCACAGGAACCCCCGTCAGCAGAGGGGCGGCAGGGGATTTGACTCTGCTCTGTCACATCAGCTTCCACAAGCGAGGGACCTGCAACTAATTGGGAGGCGCCCTTCTGCTTAACACATTGCGTACGCATCACGAGAATCTTCGTTTTTTTCTGAGCCATGCATTAAGGACGGGTAACGAGAATTCTTGTTTGTACACTTGACCTTTTATTTTTTGCAAGATTTATTTAATTAATGAGGTTTGGTTGATATATAACGAGCAAATATTATCAATGGATACATTTACATGAGTAAGTACAAAAAATTTCATTGAAAAGTTATAAATAATATGGAAGCAATAGCATTTTAAAGAGAAGAGTTCATTTCAATACCTCATTTAAATACCTGTCAGAACAGAGGGGTATGAGGGTTCTAAACGTGCTGTACGCAACGTGTTAATTCACTGTCCCCTCAGGCAGATTTTTAAAAAGCCAGTCTGTCTCTTCTGTTCGGGCTGACGTTTGGGTAGCTGTCGCATTGTTTGCCAAAGACCAAGATTCGGGAGTGGATGCACGTCTCACAAAATCACCAATACATGGACAAGTGATCATGTCAGACAACTCTCATGTTTTGCCTCTCAGCATTGTACCTTAGGTCTGAGATTCCAACCCGTCTTTGCAACCGACGGGTCCTAGAGTGATGTTTTCCAGTTGCAATTAGGTTCAGCTGTGATGGACAGACCCTCCACCCCTACGCCTGTAAACAAGGTAGTCGTTTTGTTCTTTTGCACAGGTCCCAAGTCCGGAACCGTGGAGCCCAGGGTTTGTAGGCTGACTCCATGGTCACCAGAGAGACGAAGCCCTTCTTATCTCTCCCACCTCCTTCCCTCCCAGGTGGCTAGCTTTTTCGTGTCCAAGATTCCTGCGGCAGCTTCAGCCTTCTCAGCCACTTGCTCAATAAATAGCAGGATGGAGGAAGAGGGGCCAGGGAGGGTGCACCTTCTCCTCATTACAGAACTCTCTGGAAAGCCCACACAACACTCAGTGGAGGGCTGCATCAAACTGGAAGGGAAAACGGGATGTGCTGTCCTACAGGTGAGCCTCCGTGTCCAGCTGCACACCAGGGCACAGGTCTTTCGAAAGAGTAGGCAGAGAAGCGTGCATGATGGGCACTGGCAGACTTGGGGGCACCCGCCGTTGTGTTACCTTCAACTCACTTCAGAAACAAAGCACTGATCCAAACGAATGGAGGAGACGTACAAAAGGTCTCTTTACACACGCTCGTACACGAGGGCTGTCCAGAAAAAAATCCAGCCATAATGCCTGCATTTTTCATAGTACAAGGCTGGATACTTTCCGGACAGCCCTCGTGTGTGTGTATGTGTGTGTGTGTGTGTGTGTGTGTGTGTGTGTGATATGTATATATTTATTTAAATAGGTAGGGTACCAAGGTAGGGTACCTTTTGTTCCCCAAATTTAACAACTATTTGTAATTGCCATAGTCAGAGCTTTTCAGATTCCATAATTTTAACCTTATTTATTGTGAACTACAAATACATATGCCTAAAGCCTAACGGGGACTTCGTTTGAAACAGAGCTTGACTGAGCTTGCATGTCGTTACTTAACTCGATTTTCTCTACAGCTCAGTGAGGAAGGAAAGAGCGCTGTCAGCTCCGTCACTCATGTTTCGTACGCGAGGAAATCGGGCAGACGACTCGCTTCAGGTTCACAGCCAGTGCTGGGTCCAGAACTCGAACCTGTATTTCCTGTCCCCAGAGTCATGCGCTTTACCCACCACTGCCTCCCTCAGAGGCTGCAGAAATACGGTGACATTTGGCCCATCAGAGGCTGCAGAAATTCTGTGACATTTGGCCCAAACGGAAAGCGGTGAGTTGAAGGTTGTGAAAAAACTTGTTGGTAGGTAAAAAGGAACGGAAAGAAGCAGAAGTCGCTGTAGACATTTAAGCAGAAGGTATCCTGATTGCTGTGGAGTAAATGCAGCGTGAATCACCACTTGACATAAACAGCGTCTAGAGAGGGGGCATGTGCAAAACCGCTCTCACAGATTTAAGATTTTACTATAAATGAAATAAAGGCCGCCGGGGGTGGGGGGTGGTGGGAGGGAGGAAGGACACATCTTTGGCAACCCTTTCTCCTTGTCACTATTTTTGGTTCTCTGTCTAAAGAAAGTTTTGAAGATTTCCTTGTAAGGACAAGAGAAAAAAAAATTCATGCCTTGGCCTCCTGACCCTGGTGGAAGCAGCCAGACTGAATACGCGTCTTCTCCAGAAGTTGGGAAGAATTGGTAGCAGACTGTAAAATCTCCCCACCCACCCACAAATGGCCCACATGGATGAAATCAGGTCAACAATCTCAGAAAGTGGGCTCTGGGAATCATTAACTCTATCTTTCAAGCGCTGGAATGCTCTCTGGGACTAGAATAAAGGGTGCGCCGTCTGAAGGGGCAGCCTTTCTTCCTTAAGTGGGCATTGGAGCCGAGCCCTTCTGAGAGATGTTGGGGGATACATGTTTGGTTCTCATAAATGCCTTGATTTCTGGAATTTCTTCTGGGTGGTAGCAAGAAGAGAAGCAAGACAGAGAATGTTTCATTTGCATGTATCTGCAGATGGGTTTTGATTGCAGGAACAAGTCTCTGGGTCACAAGAAATCCAGAGTAATTCTTCTCTTACAGAAGACCGTTGAGCTCAGCCAGCTCATTTATTTATCTGACACACACATAAGAAATGTCTACCGAGTGCCAGGTAGGGGCTGTACAAACACTAACTCAAGTCTCCCAACAACCGCTGAGGGAGATACTGCTTTCCTCATGTGGCCAGTGAGGTCTAATGAACTGGCCCAAGGTCAGAGTTCTTGTAAACTGCAGCCCTGGCCCCATGCACACACGCACCTCCCTGAATACAGAAGTCCAGGAGAAGGTCTATTGAAGAGCACCAGTTCTAATAAGATAGCTATTAGATTCAGTGCCTTGTCTAAGAGCAGTGCTGAAAAGAAAACTGTGTTTCTCTCTCTACTACTGCTACCACTCTGACACCAAATGTGGGTCCCCCCACCCGCCCACATCAACCACCGGGCAAGGTGTGGGGGCAGCGTGAGCTTCATGCTGGGTGCACCCCTCTCCCAGCATCCCCCTCCGAAGCTTTCTGAACCTCTTCCTTTAGGGATTTTATGCAGGATACACTACATAAGTGCGATCAACTAAGCTGTTGACTGTTAGGGATTCGCTCAAACTTCAGCTTCTCTCCCCTCCCCCCGAGGTGGGGAAGAAAGAGGGGCATTGAAAGTTGTAACCTTCTAATCAGATGGTTGCTGCCTCCAGAAAACAGCCCTTCATCCTTAGGGGCTTCCTAAAAGTCGCTTTATTAACATAAACTCCGGTGTGGTTGGAAGGGGTGTATACTAATAATGAAAGACACTTCTTCCACCTTCCTCACTCCTGGAAAAACTTCAGGGACAAAAATCACATCTTTTAAGAAAAGGTGTGCTTTGCACATCTGTTGCTCTGGAGCCGTTTCAGGAGCCAGAGCTGAAGACCAAAATATATACTTTCTATTCTATCGCAATATCACAGTGGCAGAGCGCTCAGGTTATGGTTTTCTGGAGGCAGGGAGGGCGGGCAGGCAGGAGGATTAGTATATACCACGAAGAGAATCTTTGTTCATGTCCTCAGAAGGCTGCTGCTTCTGAGGATGATGTTTAGGTTTCTCATCTCTGTCATGGGGATGATCTCAGCTAACTGGCCTGAATTCTGGTTTGCTTGTTTGTTTATAAATAGACAGTCCTGCCTTGGTACTCGACTGCTTAAAAACTCATCGAATAGGGTACTTGACAAATTTTGACATAAACATTGTGTCCCGGTCCTTGTCATTTGTTTCATACTCAACACACAACCTAAATCTTGTCAGTATCAATGGCCTCATGACTTGCTACCCTTTCCAGCTGCAACAAGGGGTCTTGTATTAGACACTTGGTAGCTCTTGCCCTGTGCACATCCCCTTGCGGTTTTATCTTGGCTTCTGTGGTCATTTTGTGTATTTGTGGTTTGGGACTGCATTGGGTTTATTTACATTATTCCTTATGGGAAAGTGTGTTTGGTACTCATTGTTTTTGGTACTTGTCACGCCTTCTGGAACCAATTAACGGCGAGTACGGAGGTACCACTGTACATCGATTCAGATAATGTATGTCAACGTACTTTAAAAAACAAACTGACCATACATGAAGTCCTTTTGTAATTATGATCAAGCCAGATTTGTTTCTGTTTTCAATTTCTTTCCTACTCCACCCTTCATTTAACTTTGGAGTTAAAGAAAAAAAAAAAAAAGAAGACTCAAGACGCTTATGTTCTCCAGAAGTCATTAAAACCCGCTACTAATCTTGTTCCCTTTGGCAGAACATTCCAAATATTACATTGCTCCCTCAAATGCAAAACATTCATTATTATAATGACACCTTCATAAAGAAAACACTTTAGAATTGGCACTCATCCAAGATCTTAAAGTACACGAATCCTCAAGGCTTAAAAGTATTTTATTGGCTTGCAAACGTTCAGACCTTCTGCTTATCACGAGAGTAAGGATGATACACCTTATGATTATCTGGTATCTGCAGGAGCAGAGTTTTACTTCCACGAAGCTTTGTTCTGTTGGGTCTTTTCCAGCATAGGCCGTTCTCACTTAACCACAGAACTCATCCCTTTTGGGAGTCTCCTGCCTCTTTCTGGGAATCTCAACTGCAGACACGAGGGCCACATCAGAGGAGGGCTAGGGCTGGATCTATGAAAGAGAATAGGTTTTCTATGGCGTCTATGTTCAAAGTCAAGTACATTTGGGCTGTCTCTGTTTCACCACATATCTGTTCTGTTCCCTGGGATTAGGTTATTGAGATTTAACCACATGTTAAATTCCTCACCCTATTTCAAACAGGATTCCATTCCTACCACTTCACTGAAACTGCTCTCTGTTGCCCAAGTCGATGGGCATGTTTCAGATTCTGGGAAAAATGAACTCAACAAGCTGGCCCCTGACCTCGAAGATCTTGTTAACCTCTGGGGAAGAGACACAAGTAAACAGACAGCATGCGACAGAGGAAAGGCTTTGGCAGGTGTTTTGGGGAGCACAGAGAGCACCTGCTGACCCGCGTGCCGTGTGGGGGACCCTGGCATGGTGGTCTGACAGTTCCCCCATAAGCTCTTCCATTTCTCATCCCGTGGGGCTGTCTGCTTCTCAGAGGACATGGACAGCATGAGATGTCAGTCCCCGTGGGCAACCACTTTTACAAAGATTTCCTAGAGGGATGCCGGGATAGCTCAGCAGTTGAACACTTGCCTCACAATCAGGGGGTCCAGGGTTCAGTCGCCGACCCCAGATCACGCAAACCCCATATGCTGAACTGTGGCACAGCTGGTTGGTGAAGGTTCTCGCGGCCCATGCGGGAGGCCCCCAGTTCAGTTCCCACCCTGCGTGGCCCCACGTCCACCTGGGTAGAATGAAACCATGTCACAACTAATGATGTACAACTATGGAGACTGCTCTGGGTCCTCCCCCACCCCCTCCCTTTCACCTTGCAAACAATAAAATAAATCTAAAAAAAACCAAATGATTTCCTAGAGCAAGCAGAGTATAAACCAGGGGTGTTCAAACTTGTGGCTTCCCTGGGCCACACTGGAAGAAGAAGAATTGTCTCGGGCCACACATAAAATACACTAATGCTAATGATAGTTGATGAGCTAAACACACATACACACACACACAATCTCATCATGTTTTAAGAAAGTTTATGAATTTGTGTTGGGCCGCGTTCAAAGCCGTCCCGGGCCGCACGTGGCCTGCCGGCAGCCGCAGGCAGGACAGCTTGGTGTGTAAACCGAATAAGTTCATGCCAACAGGTGGCACTGCAGTCTCGGTGGCGGGCACTTGGGAATGCCTGCATGTGGTGTGGTCCTGGTGGCGCCTTATTTCCAAGGCCGGCCAGGCCGAGGCCCCTCCTCCCTCAGCAGATGTGCCTGTTTTCAACGTGCCTTAACAGCTGGCAAGGGCCACAGGCCGTGGTCGGGGCTGGGGCTTTGGAGTCGGACCGATGGGGGTCCAGATCCCAGATTTGCCACTTATTAGCCGTGTAACCGTATCTCCCAAATACACCAGTAATACTAGTTGAGAAGAGAAATGTAAAATATGTAGCAGGGAGTAAGAGCCCAGGAAATTGCAGCAGATAGTAAATCAGTAGTCTTCTTCCTAAATCTAAGAAATCCATCAGACATCTTTCGGATCCACTAATCTCAGAAGAGGATGTGGAGACCATGCCCTTCTTTTCCACAAAAGAGCCGAGATGTTAGGAAGGCAGCTGCTTCTTGTTTATTTTTCCAAAGGCCGCTTCCAACTGAATAGTGTGTCACTGGTGTAACTGCGGACCTCCATCTCATGGCTATAAACACGCAGCATGAAGCTTGCCCAACGGCCAGGCCACGGGCCTCCCACGCCTCCCAGAGCTTCCGAAACCAGGAATCGGGTGTCTCCTTTAACCTGTTCCCTAGTAATTGGCGGGCATCTGCTTCTTGGAGTGATTACACTTTGGATACATGAGAATATAATTAGGTGGTGAATGTAGACCTGCTATGGGGGGTCTCCCACCCCTGGCCCTGTGGCCTTTCTCTGCCATCTGCTCTTAAATGCCCCGTTACCAGCAGCCAAATCGTGAAATGGAAAATAGCCTTAATCTCTTCCTACAGAGGAAAGGGGAAAATATTACTGATGTGGAAAAAATAATAGAGGAAGAGTGTCAAATGATTCCCAAGTTTGGGAAATTCAAATGATGGCAAAGTCGAGGCTATTTCTATTGTTTTTACATTAAAAATGTTTACAGTTAAGGGGTATGTAAGATTTTGAAAGAAGTTTCTATCCAGAGACCAGAAAGACTGGGGCTTTGGCAGTGTTTTTCAGACACCTGGATCCATGATACTAGTGTGTGGTTGAAAAGGGGATAATATGGTTTCAAGGTAGACTTCTCATAGTGTTTGGGTTTGAACTGGCTATTAAACTCTCCTGTTTTTATGATGCATTGCAAAACTGGCGTAGGGGAAAACTAGACCCAGGTGCCTGAATAGTTTTCTCTAGTGAACCAATAAATCCACACAATTTATAAAATGGTGAATCAGATTAACAGTTAATTTACAATTTAAGCGAGCACATTCCAGTCCCTAAAGCAAACGTATTGTATAGATTAAACAAACAAGACACTGTTTTACATGCTCTGTGATTAATGTTTACAATCCAGAAAAGATGTATTTAACTTTTAGAACCATCCCAGGAAGAAAAGCTCATGAAGTAGAGTCAAATCTCAGACGCTTCACAGTTCTTGACTTATCAGTGACCGAATCCAATGTGCTTATTATTATTATCGTTTGAGAAGAGGTGAGAGAGAGAAGAGGGAGGGCGCAGAGCTGTCTCCATAGCCTCACATTGTTAGTTGTGACATGGCTTCATTCCACTACGTGGGGGCGGGAACCGCACCAGTGGCCTCCTGCAGGGGAACCGAGAACGTTCACCACCATCCCAGTGGTTACCAGTTGCACCACAATTCAGCAGATGGGGTTTGCCTGGGCCCGGGCTTGGATTCGATCCCTGGACAAGCGCTCAACTATTGAGCTCTCCCTCCACGTGCCCTCCAGGGTGCTTTTGAAAACGTTTCCCAAGGAGACTGAGGGTTAGAGGCTGAGGTGGTTTGCTCATGTGAGGGGAACCCAAGGCTCTCATTTGGACTTGGGACAGCAGGGGGTTTTCAGGCACTTCTTAGTGCTTCTCAGAAGAGACCATCCTGACTGCTCGAGAGTTCTCTTCTGAGTGCTCCAGGGGCATCATCGTAAAGTTCCTGTTTGTCCATTATTCACAGCCGTCTTCTGAAGGAGGTCTATACGTATACGCAAAAAGTGATATAAGAAACAGTTCAATGGAAGAAACACACAGAAGTTCAGGAACTTTTACCATAGACTTTGTGGCAAATGAGGTAAATCAACTCATTATAGGATTTGCCTTACGAGGAAGCTTGAAGCTTGGTGGATTTCCACTTGAATGGAGTTTATTGATAAAAGGACTCCCCCTAAAGAGGCCCTCCACCCCCCTTCTCTCTGGGGTTGTCCCCACCTGTTGGATCCTGGATGCTTCCAGCCCACGCTTAGCAGAATGTTCTGGAGCTGCCTCGTCCAGACGCCGGACACAGTGCTTGGTTGGTGTGGGAGGCCGAGTTCGTTTCGTGTCACCTGGCGAGAGCAGTCACAAAGGGAAGGCTCTCGGGAGGCCTTGTTTGTTTGTTTTGACCTTGTGTGCTGAGCACAAGCCAGTGACTCCCTCGGTTGAAGTTGCTATTCCCGGTTCCTCCTGAACAGCTGCTCTCCAGTCAAGAATGCTCTGTGGATCCAAAGTCGAATCAAAACGAAACAGAACCCACCTTGAGAACCTATACGTGCTTCTGTCTTTTCCAAGGTCCTTTATCTCCTTTATTGATTTCCAATGTTTCCTCTACTCCCAGGGTTTACAGAGAGTATTTCTGCTTCAGACTTTATATTTTCAAAGGCATTTGTCCCTCCAGAGTTTGCTCTGCTGGCCGGGCGTTGGTGGTATAGTGGTTCGCACAGCTGCCGTCCAAAACGAGCTCTGTTTTAAGCTGCCACTTGTCGCAGTGTGATGCAAACTCCTACGAACTGGCTGTTTGGACCCAGTGCCATTTTCTCCAGGTGGCCACTAGGTTCAAACTTTCTCTGTGGAACATCTCACCAACTGCTGGATGGCAAAACACGGCTCCTTTCATTGTAGAAGCAGAAACATGACTTTTTCCAAAAGAGAGTTTGCACATCTGACATGCAACCTGTCCGAGGATTGGAGCTTTTTTGAAAACACTGCACCTCACCGGACTACTTACCTGGCTTCCCAGCCCTCATCTGCCTTCCTCCTCAAACCTGGCCCCACTCCCATGATCCTCCTGGAGGGCCAACACCCTCACGTGATGTTCTGAGGAAAATCAGAAGGTGATCAGACTGTGTGATCTGGCACAAAGTTTGCTCTAAGTGCTAGTGGAGAAACCTTGGCTTCTAAGCAATGGGGACAACAAGGGTTTTGAGTGGGTCTGGGGTGGGGTCTGAGAATTTTCATTCCTGCCACGTTCCTAGGAGACCCCGGTGCCATTGGGGTCCCCCTGCTCTGACGACCTGTGCTTCACTTTGTCAAGCCCTTAACTGCAGTAGTAGGTCTTTCAGCTTCTAAAGTGTCCCGTTTTGTTTATTTGACGCTTCTTTGCATCGTGAGCTTGAGAATTCCAGAAGTGGAAGAGGACTTGAATGTATGGGCCGAAGACAGCAGTGATCACACTACGCGTGCATGTGGCGGTTTGTGAGTCCTCTTACGCCCTGTGCTATGCATTTGGGGGAGAGGCCCGTATCAGAGAGGTTGGTAGTGGGCCCTTCAGGAATGGAATTAGAGATAGCACCATCGGTCTGTGTTACGTTTTCCTGGTCTGAGCTGAATCAATGGCCCTGTCACTCAGCCTGACAGCCATCTTTGGCATGAACTTAAAACAGTGACTTCAGAAGGACAACCTTGATCTTGATTTTAAACCCAGCTCAGGAATTATGGCATTCTCAGGTTTCCTTGTCTCTGGGGAGGGGCAGAGAAGAGGGTGGATAAGATGGGTCCTTAGACTCCATGGCTTTGAGAGGCCTCAAAACTCTGAAATGCCATAATTCTTGGGTATTTAGACAACTTCAGAAGTAATTAAAGATTTATAGTAAATTTGTTTGTCAGAGCTTTTAAGTAACCCTGGTGTCTGTGTGTAATGTGAGTTCCAATTTTTTTATTTTCTTAGTCACTTAAATTCTTTTTTGATTAACCCTATTTAAAACCATAATTTCTGATGATTTGTATTGTTGTCCTCTCTTATTTCACAAAATTAAAGGGGCATGATTTTAGAATTCCAAAAGAAAGTTAACTACTTCAAATGGAGCGAATACCACTGGCCAAATACAGGGTCCAGCAGAAGTAATGCCCTTTTTTAAAGTAGGATCTTGTGCTAGAGTGTGATATTGTTATGTTACAGAATTACATGATATTGATTTTGTAATAAAAGATTTGGTCTACATTACCAGCTCATAAAAAAGAGGCATTCCTTCTGCCAGACCCTATAGAAATGGTCTCTGCTTAAGCTGTATAGTAAAAAGGATCAAAACATGGATCTTCCAAATATCCCCCAAATATCATGTATCCGTCTGTAAGCTAAAGGGGAGCTGAGTTCACAGAATAAACGGTTTCCCAGAGGATAATGTTTGGTTACAAGCAAAAGAAAAGAAAAAATATTCCAAAGTTCTACAGGGGCAAAAAAGCGAGAGATGAAAAAGAGTAAATATCATCACTAGAAAATAAAAAGCAAGCTTGAAAAATATGGAATTCTAACAATTATCATTGCTTTGTGGAAAACAAAAAACAAGCAAACGAACAAACAAATATCCAATGGTACCAATCTTGGCCAGATTTGCTAGGTTCTGAGCTCCCAAGGAAGAGAACAAGGTTTTCTGAAGCATACTGCAGAAATTTATTAATAATTCACACCAAAACAGAAGCTACCAGGCTTGTCCAGGAATTTCCATTGCTATCATCATTCCTGGGGGGCTGGAGGCTGGAATGTTTTCAGAAATATTACATGTGTTTGGGAAGGGAAGTTCACAGAAATATTATTCCACATGAGAAGTTACATAAACTCACACGTTCCCCAGTTGTAGCTGAGGTAGTCTTCTCTGATAGTTGGTAGCACTTTGTATTGACCCATGAAGGCTTTTCTGGTCATACATGGGAAGAGTATCTTTTCAAAGAATAAAAGGGTAAAGCTGTCACCACCTGAACCCGTTGGTCAATTTTGTCTCGCTAACAGTGAGAGAATAAGCCACCATGCCTCCCGTGTCATGCACCATGAATGCATTGCATCATGGTTAAGTATTCTTACCAAAATATTTGAACCCAAATTCCATCAAGCCTGTTGACCTAACATCCAGCTTACAGGAAATACAAGGGATAGAAGAATTAGTTAACACCACGAGGAAGCCGGTGGGACATCCAGAATGTCAGACCTTTTGCAGTACACTGAGCCCATATGGTTCAACAAGTCAATGGCATGGGATGGCGGGGGGCAGGGAGGTGCCTGTGTTATGGGTGGGGGAGAAACTGTCGAAGATGAAAAGAGACTAAGGTTACAGAGCAAACAAATGCAAGGTGTGGGCCTTTTTTTGGATTAGAATTAAACCAAACCAACTGCAACCAATCATTGGAGCTGGGGCAGGAGGGTGGGGGTGGGGTGGGGGGAATTAGAGTATTAGATGATATTAAGGAATTCTGTTATGTTTTCTTTTCTTTCCTTTTTTTAAAAAAAATATATATATTTATTTATTTATGACAGAGAGAGAGAGAGAGAGAGAGAGAGAGAGAGAGAGAGAGAGAGAGAGAGAGAGAGAGAGAGAGATACAGAGAGAGAACTGAACTGGGGGAGCTTCCAGTTCAGCACATGGTTCCGCATGGGCCGGAGCCAGGATTCGATCCCTGGTCCCCGGCGATGCAAAGTGAGCGCTTAACCCACTGAGTCATCCCGGCTTCCCCTCTTTCCTTTTTAAAAAATATTTATTTTATTGTTTCGACAGAAAGAGACACAGAGAAGTGGGAGGGCCCAGAGCAGTCTCCATAGTTGATAGCATTAGTTTTCAACATAATTTCATTCCACACAGGTGGGCGGGGGCCATGCAGGGCGGAAACCAGGCTGGGGGCTTCCCGCATGGGAAACTCACCCCAATTCAGCATATGGGGCTACACTGGCTGGGGCTGGGACTCGATCCTTGGACCCTGGGGCTGCAATTGAGCACTCAACCTGCTGAGCCATCCCTGCACCCCCTACATCTTCTTAAGTGTGATAGTCATATAGTTGTTATGTAAGAAACTGACCTTAAATTTTAGAAAGGTAGGCTGAGCTATTTAAAGGGATAAAATAGCCTGTAAGTGCTTCAACAGGTTTTCATGTGGACATAGTAAAAATAGACTCCCTTCACGATTAAGTCAATTTGATCTGAGCGTTCTTAATGGTGTGTTTGGACGCTGATGAGTTACTTAATGGAGAGGGAAAAGTTAATGGTTCAGGAGAGAGAATTTCTTGAGTAACGTCCCTGAGCCCTAGTCTGGGGCCAGCTACTCAAAGTGACCCATGGACCACACCAGTGTGTCACTGATCCCTAATGTGAAAACGACAGACATTGAGAGCACACATTTAAAAACTTTCATAACAGTCTGACAGAGTAATTTATGCTTATCAAATCTAATCATTTAAATCAGGCTTATTTACAAAAATGATAAGATTTCAGTTACATATCAGAAAGATCCATAACTGATGTGACATTTATTGTTTTAACATCCCTATTGTCAGGGCTTCCTAACCGGGTCCTCTGATGCCCCTCAGGAGCTCTGAGAACCCTTTTCATGGTATGCCAAATGGAACTGCACACACACACACACACACACACACACACACACACACTTTCATACATATGTGCTACGTGTGTGGCACACCTCTGTCAATAGCTTTCATCAGCTTCTTATAGAGATCCACAACCCAAAAAGTGTGGAGGACGCTCACCCTAGAACTGCCTTAGCGTAATCCTTCCCACTCTGTTTAGAGTTGGCTCTGTGGATGCTTCCCCCCATCCCCGCAGATTTTCCAGATTTTAAACTTCTCCAATACTCATTCCGAGCTCTCCATATGTGTGTGGCCCCATCTCCTATAGTCATTAAAGTACACAAGTCTTTGGTTGTTCTCGGCCTCACTCTGCCAAAGGGGAGCGCTTAGAATGAACACTACGAGAAATCCATGCTGCTCCTGTGATGGACACGCTCCCTGCTACCCCAGCTGGTGGTAGGGGCAGAGCTGCAGGGAGCTTGGTGAAGCCCCGAGCACCTGCCCCACCTTCCTGCCCAACATGGTTCTGCCAGGCTGGCGGCTCCACTTGAACAATCCTTTCTGGCTTAGCTACTCCCCACACGATTAACTGTTTAAACAAATTCCACAATGCACATCAATTATTACTAATGAATTCCAAATCAACTCATCCAGAACTACAAAGGTCCACCAGATGTTTCAGGCCAGGAGAATCGAGTGGGCGGAGGCCCGGGGTGAGGGCGGTTCTTTCCCACCCCTCCACCCACTTGGGTCTGAAAGCTATACTGTATCAGGCACCGATAAGTTACAAAGCCGCCTCGCCCACGTGCACAAAGGCTTCTTGGAGAGGGTTCGAACCTTCCCTTCACTGTGGAGTCCCGCTTCACACTGATATCACCCCTAGCGAAACCTCTTCAGGGCTCTCTTACGTCTGTATCCTATTTCATCCCCAGTGTATCTGAGGGAGGAGCAAAGCCTGCGACTATTTTCCATCTTTCCGGATGAGTCACTTAAGGCACATTGAAACACACTGGTTCAAAACAAAACAAAACAAAAGTGAATAGTGAGACTATGTTTAGAAACCAGATGTTCTGAGATTGGTGTTGGACACTGTCATTTTCAAACAGCTGGTGAGCTAACAGACATAAAAACTTCCCAAGGACGAAAGTCACAAAGGCCCATAAGAAAGCCACATGATGTGGTTGAAGGTAGGTATCTCAGAACAAGATGCGACCAGGGCAGGAAACGAACCTGCCCAGCTGAACCTAAGAGTCAAAGAAAAAGTCGGGAGAGGCGGGGGATGTCAGAATAGCTCAATGGTTGAGCATTTGCTCCGCAAACATGAGGTCTGGGGTTCAATTCCTGTCCCCGGCCTGTGCAAACCCACATGCGGAACGGTGGCGTAACTGGTAACTGCTGGAATGGCAGCAAAAGTCCTTGTCTCCCATTTGGAGGCCCCCTGTTCAGCTCCCGCCCCACACAACCCCACACACACCTGTGTGGAATGAAACCATGTCACAACTAATGATGTACAGTACAACTATGGAGATTGTTCTGGGCCCTCCCCACTTCCTTCTCTCTCTCTCTCTCTCACCCTCTTTCAAATAATAAAATAAATCTTTTTTAAAAAAAGAGAGAGAACGTGCTATGGCCATGAATAATTGAAGGTCCCCAGGGACTGGGGTAAGAGGACAAGGAGCAGAAGATTCTAGGCATCGAAATGACATCAGCAAAGACGTGAGACCATGTCTCTAGTGTCAGCTGATTCGTGGTCAAGGGTCAGAGCTGTTCCCACTCTGAGCAACAGCGCTGTATAAAATACGGACCCCTTAGGAGGTGGTCTGTAGACTTGGAAGTGAGAAGAAGGGAATCAATGACGTGTGTGAGACCAGGAAGGGACCCAAAAAAATGTGGTTCAGCTTGCTTACCCTTCAGGAGAGGAAACTGAGGTGCCACACACTTCCTGTTTAGATACGGAGGTGATCATATGTTAATGAGCCACTTTCTCCTGCTGAATGTTTATGCCCCTTTTACATACTCATGGATCATCAGTGGACTTTAAATATTTAAAATGTGGTCTCAAATGTTGGACTGAATGGGAATTAAGTTTTGGTTATTTTATTCAAATCATCACATTTTCTTTCAAGGTAGAGTTCTAATTTTTTTTTTTCTTTTTACAATAATATGTGTTAAATAGCTCAAAAAGGGCCCGACAGAGTCGCATGTGGAGAAAAGTCTTGGTGGCTACACTTTGTCTGCTGTGTAAGGACTGCTGAACAAGAAGACTTTTTGTTTGGGAATGCCTTTCATAGTGCATTCCATCTCTACAATACATTTGATTTATAAACTCTAAAAGTAAGACATGCTTTAGAGAAAGATGTGGGCTTGGTCAGGGTGAAAGTCACGGAATAAATAATCTCTTGCAATTACTAACATTCCAAAATCATTTTCCAGGGTGATTGTCAAGCCAAAAACGACAAAACCCATGTTCTGTAATTTGTATTGTACGAATCAGTGGAAGGAGGGAGGGGGAGAGAGAGAGAGAGAGAGAGAGAGAGAGAGAGAGAGAGAGAGAGAGAGAGAGAGAGAGAGAGAGAAGCCCTACTTACCAACTCAAGGACGTATTTATTTGTTTTTTAACTCCAAGGTCAACTATCTAACCATATACTTCTTTTAGAAATAATGAGGTAATAGTACAGTTAAAACAACACCTTGCTTCTTTCTCTTCTTCTTCTCTTCTCTATAGGATTTAAGTTAGCTTTCATTTAAATAATATAATGTCTGAACATGCACATAAAAAATTCTAAATTGTTAACATTTAGGCTATTATTTTGAATTTTAAGAATTAAAAAAAAAAAAAAAGAAGAAGAAGCTCATAAAAATACCGAGAAAACCTTCCCCATCAACTTCTCTCCTGACAAGTCCCACAACTGCCTCTGTTTGTCGGCACCGGTAACAGAGTGCCATGCTTGAGGTAAGCAAGACCTGATGTTTCTGAGGAGATAGGGCCTTGAAGGATTGTGTGAATGCCTCTGAGAAACCCAAGTGCTGAGTGAAAGCACCGACCAGTTCTCCGGAATCAACAAAGCATCGCTTTTGCGGCAAACTTTCCAATAGAGTAGTCATTCCACAAACATTTATTGAGCATCAGCCATAGGCCAGGCGCTGGATTTCCAAGATGGGAAAACACAGTCCCTGCCTCCTGGGAGGGCCCAGACCCACAGAGGACACAGACAGAGGACAGGATAGCCTCACACTGTAACAGGCACCGGAGTGAAGAAATAGTAGTGACAGTGGCTGATATCTATGAAATGCTGGCTGAAGGCATGGCCGTGGTCTAATAATGTCCTGAGAGCATAGGGAGAAGGGACAGGGGTAGTTAGGAAGAGAAAACACCCTACTCGATGTGAAAAAGAAAACAGGAAAGAAAGGGTGACGGAAGAAATGCTGCGGTATGCTATGAGAGAAAGGGCCAGAGGCAGGCAGACTCAAGGCCACTTTACATCTGTCACCTCATGAAACCACGAACAGATATTTCTGAGCCTCGCTTGGTTCCACCCTCACTCAGGCCATTGAAGAAATGAGGGTCTGGAACAGACCACAACGTTCTTGAGGAAACAAAAT
Organism: Craseonycteris thonglongyai; assembly: GCA_004027555.1. Taxonomy (NCBI): domain Eukaryota; kingdom Metazoa; phylum Chordata; class Mammalia; order Chiroptera; family Craseonycteridae; genus Craseonycteris; species Craseonycteris thonglongyai. The sequence goes on from PVKE010001724.1 coordinate 44,978, forward strand.
AGCAAAGATGGATGCCTTTTATTTTTCCAGCAAAATGTTCCAAATCAATATGGCATTGAGGTCATGTGGTTGTTGAAACGGTGTTATCAAAACACATGACTCTAGAGTTGGTAGTCCTGGGTTCTCAGTCCCAGCTCAGCCTCCCGAGGCCTGGTGGGGTGACGCTGGTGGTGTAGCAGCCAAACTGCTGCGAAACTGGTGACCACTGGCATGACAGCAAAGTTCTCACCTCCCGTGAGGGAGGCCCCGGGTTCAATTCCCGCCCCACACGTCCCCACATCCACCTGGGTGGAATGAAACCATGTCACAACTAATGATGTACAACTATGGCGACTGCTCTGGGCCTTTCACCTTTTCTCTCTGTCTCTCTGTCACCTTCTCTCAAAAAAATGATTAAAAAAAAAAAGAATAAATACACAAATCTTTATAAATACGTTGCAGGGTCTTTTGGGTCCCCCCTTATATGACTATGTTGTGTTAAAGGTTTCTAACTTCTGCTGGCTCCACACCAAAGCCTGCTCCAATGGACAGACCTGGCCAGTGCTCTCTGCGGGCTGCCACTCAGCTCACTCACTCTCACTCTCAGGAGCACAGTGCTCCTGTTCTGGGGGCCAAATGCTGTTTCCAGAATAACCTCACATCTCCAGGCTTTCTGGCCTGGCTACACCTGCTCCCTGTTCTGCATGTATGCCCAGACATTGTGACATTCCCCACAGCTTCATCTTGTTGGACTCCTTTTCTCATTTTGCCCCAAGACAGACATACTCTTGGCCTCTCTCTGGTGCCCCAGGGTATCTGTGTTCTGGGCCCCACACCCCAGCTGAAAGGGCCTCCCACAGCCTTCCCGCCTGCTCATCCGGTCTCTGTCTCTTCCTTGCAGATCCCTTTCCAAACCCCACTCAGTGGGGACATCTGCCCCGACTCTCTATCTAGCAATCTCTCCTTCCCCAGAGCTTCCCCATGACCGCCTCTGTCCACCCTCGATGAATCGATTCGGAAAAGAGCACCATTTGATAACATGCCTGGTGGAGTAAGAAGCAATTCCATTGAATGCAAACATGCTCTGCTCTCTGCCTTGTTTTCTGAGCAGCCCTTGCGTAGCCCTTGTGGCTGTAGGCTGATCAGATGTGCTGTTTGAAACGGGACAATGCTGTTGTTTTCTGTCCCATTTCAAATGGCACATGGTGCACCTAGTTCAGGGGTGGCGAACCTTTTGGCGATTGAGTGCCAAAGTTTATGAAATAAGAGTATACTCGCTGGACTCGTGTGCCAACCCATCGAGTGAGATAGAGGTATCGATTATTTTTATGTCTATAAGAGCATAAACAATAATTTTTTAAATGGTATTCACAGCTCCGCGTGCCGAAATAATTGCTCCGCGTGCCACTTTGGGCACGCGTGCCATAGTTATAAGAAATTCCATAGTTGTTTCTGATATTTATCGTGGCCAAACATCTGCTTGGTTCAGGTCTACGGGTAATTCAAAACTTAATGTCTATATATGAGATGGTTGGGTATTTCTAAAGTCCATTTACTATCAGACAGGAACCCCAGAATGTTCTCCAGCTGGTTTTAGCCAGTCTTGCTCTCTGCTTCGCTCCGAATCAATTTGGTTTCCCATACTCCTCCCTTTTCCTGGCATTTAGCTCTCTAGGTTATAATAGTTTCTTATAGACCTCAATTCTTGCTATAAACTTATAAGTAATTTTTAATGAGGGGAGGAAGACTTAAAACGAAGGGATGGATGCTGTGGGGAGAGTAAAGTCTCTGGAGGGCTAGGGTGTGTCCCATGTTCCTGACTCATGTGAAAACATATTCGTAGTTTTGAGGTTTATTCATGCATTTCATGGAGCCAATAACATCTTCAAAGACTACCACGCATACTTTCAGGAAGAAGTTGGGGCACATCCTGTGCTTAATGAATCCTGTTACACACACTCACAACAGCCTTACTCGGTGTAATTAGCCTGGCTTTTTCTTTTGTGTTAAAATACACAACAGACCACTGAGGGTTTTTCTTTCAATTCCCTGGTGAACAAATTTGGTATCCTGGTTCTCATGAAGCTTACACCTGATGATACCTCGATGAGTCAGCAAGTCCAACCCGTTCTTGTGATGGAAAAAGAATGGGCAGCCCAGGGGCTCTCGGTGTTGGCACTCTTCAAGCTGAACTCGTATCCCTCAAATCGCCTCCATCATCCATCTCTCTCATTAGTGGAAAGCGATCCAGTTTTTCAGTGGCATTTGTGATTTTGCCTCCAGGGCTCCGATTTCTTCTGACACTTTTCTATGTGCGCAGAGGTCATTAAGACTCCCCGCATGCTCATTAGTCTCTTGAGATCCCTTTAGTTCTACACCTCTCTGTTCCTCTTCTTGTGCTGAGAGCTTGATAGAACTCTAGGGCATAAACTGACTTGAAAACCACCCTTCAGACACTCGTAACAGGGCAAGGAATTGGGCTGAGGACGACCTCACTCTAATCGTATCTCACCCCCAATGATGCCCCCCAGAAGTGGGTTTGAGACCCAGCTCTGCCATATCCTAGCTGTGTGATTTGGAGCAGTTACGTCGTGCCTTTGTGTCTCTATGAAATGAATTTCATGGGGTTCTCCGGTCCACACTGACAACTGACCTGAGCTATTCCATTGAAAGCTTTCCCTCTCACTGAATAGTTTGTTAAGCAGGGTTCCGGTCCCTGCTACCCCCATCCTTGGAGGAGGCTAACAGGTGCTCCAATGCCATGGTGTTCAAAAGAGTTGTGTGCCATCACCAGAGAATGGTGACAAACTTTGTAACCCTTTGCTTAAAAGAATTTTTGACATCTAAGATTTCTTGTCGGTGATGTGATCTGATGTAAAAGGATGCAATTTCTAGTGTATAAATATTGAGACTTAAAAAAAAAATCACACCGAGGGAATGCTGGGATAGCTCAGTGGCTGAGCACTTGCCTCTCAATCACGAGGAATCTGGGGTTCGATTCCCAGCCCTGGCCTGTGCTGATCCATATGCTGAACTGTGATGAAACTGGTAACCACTGGGATGGCAGCAAAGATTCTCACCTCCCATGTGAAAGGCCCCCAGTTCAGTTCCCACCCTGCGAGGCCCCACGTCCACCTGTGTGGAATGAAACCATGTCATAATGATGTACAACTGTGGAGACTCTCTGGGTCCTCCCCCTTCTCTCTCTCCCCCTTCTCTCTCTCTCTCTCCCACTCTCAAAAAAAAAAATCTTTAAAATAAAATCACACTATTATATTTCTCTTTTAAATATAGTCACTGAACTACAAATTCCACAGTGATTTCTAAGCACTGTCACTTGATCAAAGTAACGTACTCATATGAAATGTTTTAAATAAGTAATTATTAGACATAAAACATGCAGTCGTAGTGGAAATGTGTTTCAGTGCACCACATCCTAACCGCAGTACTGGTAGGCAGCGAAGGACATTCTAAGAAAGAAGCTTTGGGGGGCAATGGAGCTGAGCAGTGGCAGGCATGGGAGATAGGCCTGGATTTGGGCCAAAATGGCACCTTGGTCCTGTCCCAGTGGTCACCTTCTTCCGCAGGTCACTTAACGTCTGTTTCCCACTTTTGTAAACTGGAGATAATATAACATATGCCCTGTTTCCTGCCCAGGGTTGTAAAAAGGTTCACCTAAGACAATGCTTTGTGTGCATTAAAAACAAAGCAGCATTGTTAATTACTGTTATTAGTTAAGGAGGGAAATGCTCATTCTGAAATGTTAGCCTCTGAGGCCTGGAGTTTAAATTGCAGTGTGATAATTACACTGCTTGTTTAATCTGACCGTCTGGTATCACTCTTGGCTTATTGATAGCCAGGATATTAAAATAAATGTCTTCCTCTAAAGAAAAACAGAAGGGTTATTTAGGAATCCTTGAAGTTGTCTTAACAGTAACCTGAGAAACGATTTCTATAAGCCTAAGGGGTGCAAAGCCCGCTCTCGTGGGCCGTCAGCTGCCAGTGAGCCCCCAGCGAGGGCCTGGAACACAGGGCAGGCAAACTGCCCACTTGTCAACCAGGAAGGAATTTCTGAATCATGGAATCACACCCTGTGTGCACACAGCCATGCAGCTTCTGGTTTGAAAGACTTTTCATTCTAGGCTTTTGGATAAAATGAGAGAGAGAGAGAGAGAGAGCGATCTAAAGAGTAAACAAGGAAACAAACAAGTGAGGGAAGAAGGGAAAAGACAACAGTGCAAGAATGCGGCACGTTTGAAGTCGGCCCATCTTGATCTCATCCCTGACGTCCCCTGGAGAACACTAAGTGGGCCGCGTGGGTTTGCCATCTGGCGGGGACGTGGGGCACGCTCTCACTGACAGATCCCACCTCTCAGCGAGGCTTTGAAGTTGACCTGAACGCTCCTTTCATCGAGCCCTCAATATCGCAGTGGCTATAATTTAAACTTGAAACAGGAACAAAGTGTTTTTACTGTTGAGTAAATCCTCTGTTGGAAGAGCAGATTCTGCCCAGGCAGACGGCGTCTCTCCTTTCTTCTCTGCTTGGTGGTGCCTTTAGCGACCACGTTTCATGCACAGAGTTTGGAAATCCGTTCCACTGCGGAGCAAGTCAACAAAACACACCCCAGGACAGACTGTGGGGTCTGAACTAGCGTATAGCACTGTTTCTAAAGTCCTTCCTTCCTTCTTCCCTTCTTCCCTTTTCCTTTTTGTTTCTTTTCATCCACCTGTCTCTCTCTCTCTCTCTCTCTCTCTCTCTCTCTCTCACTTTGTGTGCACCTTGGGTCCAAACTGAGTATCATATTCCCTTAAGTTGACTCTAAGAGCAAAAACAGCGTCTGGGGTCCTGGGTTCTGGCTTGGATTCTGCAGGCTGCTGTTAGTCTTGTAACTCCTCTGACTTCAGCCGCCTCACTGTAAAAGTATGTGCTTGCATAAGATGATCTCTGACTCTCTGAGCTGTAACATTCAGAGATTTCTTGGGTTTGTACCATTAATTTGAGGACAAGAAATCATTCCAGCCTAGAGGCAAGATTTGGTTAAAACAACTTGGGTCGTGACTATGTTTGCCTTGTATTAATAGATGTGAATTAAAAGTGAGTAATCAGTGGTTATCAAGGACCATGTATGCACGATAGCGACCGAATCTTAGTGTCATACACAACAAACAAAGAACACCAGTGTGTTCCTTCTGGTTTGCGTTGCCACAATCAATTGGTTCTAGTGAAAACTGGGATTCTGAGACTGTTGTTTCAAAAGAATAATTCTAAAGCTTGCTTATGAGGGTGTCCAGGTTTTAGGACAGTGAGTATACAACAAGTATTGAAATAATTCAGCACACACCCCCACCCCCCAAACCTGCAAGAACTATAAAAGTAAAAATAATGGGAAATGCACTACCAGGAGAGAATTATGAGTTCCTGAGATGACTGGTCACATTGCAGCTCATACTGGTCACCTGCAGGGCAGATGACACAGTGTGTCAACAATTCATTGGTTGGATGACTCTTGCAAATTGATGAAGAGGCTTCAACTGCCATTTTTAAAGCAAATTTAGAAATACTTCACTCATTTCCATGGGGGCAGTGTGTTTTCCCTGAGGTCAAAGATGGCATCCATCACTTTAACATAATTGAGACTTTCATAAATTCAAACTAATCCATAGCAGTAGATGGAGGCTGATAGTTGGACGGAAGATGGCTTAGACGCTTTCATCTGATATTCCAGTGGAATCTTCCATCTCCTTTTCCTTTGTTCCCGGTGAGCTTGAATGTCTTTCTCTTCTGCAGGCCAGCCTTTCTCTCTCACCACTGAACCTGCTAAGGAAGTTTATCTTTACTGAGAATGCTGTCTTGTCTTTCTCCTGGATGGGTAGAGGCTGATGACTACTGTTTCCTAATGTTTAATTGATCACTCTGCCTTCTATGCTTCCATATCATCTTATAAATACTATTGTTATAAGGCATAAACTATTATGTCTGCCCCTCTGGATTGTATGTTTCCTTATAATAGACATCATGAATCAGTTACATTTGTATCTCTCACGTCTATTTACCACAGTGGCCAGCACACAACCATCACTTAATAAATACTTAGAGAACAAGAAATGAAAGAAAAAAAAAAAAAGGAATTGTATCAATGACTGGGGTGGAGGATAGTTATCATCTCATAAAGACTTTTACTCCAATTTATTTCAAGACAGTTAAAATATGGCACATTGATAATAAAAATATAGCAGAGCACAATATGGTGGAATATTTAATGATTGAAACAGGAATATGCTGAGTGGGCACCAGATATATGGTGATGGAGGGAGAGCTGATTCTGGGTGGTGAGCACATAGTGCAATATATAGACGATGTCATGTAGAATTGTACACTTGAAAACCATGAAATTGTTACCAACCAATGTCACCCCAGTAAATTTAACAATTAAGAAAAAAAGAGGGACTCTGGAATGGCTCAGCAGGTTAAGTGCTTGCTTTGCTCCCCCTGGGACTGAGGATCGAATCCCGGCCCTGGCCCATGTGGACCCATATGCTGAGCTGGGGTGTGCCCCCAGTTCAGTTCTTGTCGGGGCCTATGTGGGAGGCTCCCAGCCCAGTTCCTGCCCTGCGCAGCCCTGTGCCCACCTGTGAGTGAAACTATATGGAAAACTATGGAGACTGCTCTGGGCCTTCCCCATTCTCTCTGTCTCTCTCTGTCTGTCTTTCTCTCTGTCAAAAAACAATAAAAATAAATCTTTAAAAAGAAAAAATGAGACAATAATACACTGTGTAAGAAATATTTATTTTGAATGATGGTGCATAAGGAAAAGAAAACAAACTAGTTTTAAATAAAGGAGAGTGAGGAAGTCAGGATCTTCCAAAGAGAGATCCTGATTAACTTTAAGGGTTCCTCACATCTCTGTCCAGGTCAGCGTACATTTCAAAGCACACAGCCTTCTTCCTCATAAACGTGCCCATTCTTATATACCACATGTATGTTCCTTCATGTATAGGATCATTTACAGGCTAGAGGAGAGGAGGAGGGGTAGAGAAGACCTTGAGAATAAAAATTGCCTGGGGGAATCTGAACTAGTTGGAAGAAGGAGAGAGAAGGAAATTGTTATAAGTTGAATTGTGTCCTCCTCAAAATTCATGTTAAACTCCTAATCCCCCAAACCTCAGAATGTGCCCTTGTTTGGAAAGAAGGTTATTGCAGATGCAATTAGTTAAGATGAGGTCATTAGGGTGGGCCCTGATCCAATATGACTGGTCCTCATAAAAAGGAATATTGTATGTTCACTTCAGCGGCACATATACTAAAATAAAAAGGAGAAATTTGGACAGAGACACACATATAGGAAGAACACCATGTCAACAAGCCGAGGAGAGAGGCCTGCGACAGGTCTTTCTCCCAAAGTCCTCAGAAGGAACCAACCGGATGGTGTCTTGATTTTGGACTTTTGGCTTCTAGAACATGTGTGAGACAACACATTGCTATTATTTAAGCCACCCACTTTGAGGTTCTTTGTTATTGGCCGCCTTAGAAAATTAACCTAGGGATGAAAGAGAACATGTGTCTAAAAGGATGATTTGGGGAAGCCGGGATAGCTCAGTGGGTTAAGCGCTCACTTTACAGCCCCGGGACCGAGCATCGAATCCCGGCCCCGGCCCTTGTGGACCCATATGCCTTACTGGGGAGTGCCCCCAATTCAGTTCTCTGTGTGTGTGTGTGTGTCTCTCTCTCTGTCAAAAATAATAAACAAACAAACAAACAAACAAACAAATAAATAAAAGGATGATTTCCTAAGACAGAATAAACTGAATTGCCAAGTGTGAAACACAGAGGGATGAGAACAGGCGGTAGAAGATAGTTCTGAGAAGAAAGGAGAGGACATTCACCAATTCCTGGATACAGCCAGCAGATGGCGCGAGTGAGTGGAACAGGTCTCCGGTGGGACCGGTGCGTCTTTCCAAATTGTCAGATACTTGCAAGTAGCCGGTTGGTGCTAATTGATGGGCATGTGTCCAGCACCTTCTGCGATTCTTGGAAGTCTGCGAACAGGGGCTTATGGGAACTATTTCTGGTGATTATAACCTCGACAACTGTGCTGTGCTCTCCGTGGGCATGGAGTTTAAACGTTTGCTACATCTGACTGAAATGCAAACTCTTAGAGGGTTTGTGAGTGGGCCTGTGCCTTTCTCTTTGCGTAGCTCTTGCACACAGACAATGCTTGTTGTTTGTGATGATAATTTTACCTTTTTAAGCTTGCTAAAAGAAACATCATTTTTAAAAGTTTACATTTTAAGCCAATAATACGTCCAAAGCCTGTCTTTTACATCTAATTAAATCTTTGAGGCATACTTTCTCTTTCCTTAGAATATTTTTAGCTAACTCTTTAATATGATACATATCTATCCAAAAATGACTAAGAAAGAACAGGAAGTGTTTACAAAGAACTTTCACACAAGAGCTCTGTGCTGTTATCAAGGTAGTTCTTACTGTCCTTTTTTTTACTGTCCTTTTACAGATGAAAAAAATAGACTCCTAGAGTTTAAGCCCTAGCAGAAAATAGCAAAAACAAAACAAAAACTAAAACCCAGTCCCTTTGACCCCCAATTAAATAATCTCTAACATTAATTAAGTGTTTAAGAATTTAAAGAATTGCTTGAAATGGAAATCAAAGCCACTATGAGTTATCTCTTCACACCTGTTAAAATGGCTATTTTCAGAAAGACAAGAAATAGTAAAAGTGTTGACAAACTTGTGGAGAGAGGGGAACATTTATGTATTGTTGGTGGGAATGTAAATTGGTGCAGCCACTATGGAAAACATGGAGGCGCCTCCAGAAACTAACAACAAAACTGCCACACGATCCAGTAGCTTCACTTCTCAGTGTTTATGCACAGAAAATGAAAACACTAATGCGGAAAGATACCTGCACCCTCATTGTTCACTGCAGCATTATTTACAACAGTCAAGATATGAAAGCAACCTAAGCGTCCATGGATGGATGAGTGGATACAAAAGATGTAGTACTTATACACACAATGGAATAGCTTTCAGCCATTAAAAAAGAAGGAAATCCCGCCATTTGCAACAACATGGATAGACCTAGAGAGCATAATGCCAAGTGCAATAAGGTGGAGGAAGACAGTTATGTGTAAAATCTAAAATAAATAAACAAATAAATAAGAAAAACTGAGCTCATAGATACAGAGAATAATATGGTGATTGTCAGAGGGTGGGAGGTGGGTGTGATGCGTGAAGGTGGGCAAACAGTACAAATGTCCAGTAATAAAATTAATGTCAGGAGAGCTGGGATGGCTCAGCGGGTTAAGCGCTCGCTTTTGCAGCCCCGGGGACTGAGGATTGAATCCTGATCCCAACCCACGTGGACCCATATGCTGAACTGGAGTGTGCTTCCCATGTGGGAGACCCTCAGTTCAGTTCTCAGCCCCTGGTTCAGCCCCAGCCTGTGGGGTGAGCTTCCCATGCTGGAGGCCCCTGCCCACCTGTGTGGAATGAAACCATGTTGAAAACTGATGACGTACAACTATGGAGACTGCTCTGGGCCCTCCCCCTTCTCTCTGTCTCTCAAAAACATAAAATAAATCTTTAAAATAAATAAATAAAATAAATGTCATGTAAACCAGGGATTTCATGTAAAGCGTAGAGACTATAGTTATTAATTCTATACTGCCTATTTAAAAGTTGCTAAGAGAGAAAACCTTAGAAGTTCTCATCATAAGAAAAACAATTGTAACTAAAGAGAAGAATTTAAGGAACCAGTAATAGAAAATGATCCCACATGGTTTAATGTCTTCAATTTTTTAATGGTCTAACTATGTGGTGTTTGTCAAGACACTTGTCATAAAGAGCCTGTGAAATTTTAGTACAAATCCAATTGTTGACATAATTAGTTCTTTGAGTAGGAAAAAAAAACAAAAAAAACCAACCCGTAGAGTCTTGAAATTCCACAGAACGGGTTTGAGTATCTCTAGTTTGGGCAAGTGATAGAACGTCATCACATTTTGATTTCCTTAACTAAAAAATTAAGTAGTAACACTGGCCCCTTAAGCTTCAACAAAATAAGATACATTCAGCATTTAATATGGTTCCTGGTACCAAATAGGCCTCTATACATGGTAGAGCCATTATGCCCTAGAAATGAGCGAAAATCTCGAGGCTCAGCTTGCAAAGACCATGTTTTCTCTCAAACAAAAGTCTAGGATCAAGGTCAAAATCATAACACACAGCCATGGACTGCCTTCACGCCCACACGGGGCTGCCAGGCACATCAGCAAACGTCCCCCCTTCCCACTTCTTGGAACTAAAGGGAGTTGGAACATTCCTCTCCTTCCAAGGGACTCATGTCTTTGTGGCTGGTTGTGTGTCAGGCACTTCCTACGGCTTTGTACCCTTTGCGGACTCGGTGGGAGTTTTGCGTGTAGGAAGAAAGAGCAATTTGCTACAACGATCCCTGCAGCGAAGCGGAGAAGGCTGTTTTACCGTAAAAGGAGCAAATTACATGACTTCTTTAATGTCATCCAGATGATTTCCTCCTTTTCCTATTTTTTAAGCTTTGCTTACAATTCTACTGTGTTTCCTAGCGGCCCGGGTTTCACTTGGCCCTTCAACCATGTAAACAATGTTTGCAGGGCATGGGTTTTCTGCCTGAGTCTTTTTAAGTTTCAGAATCCCATTTTATAGGAACCCCTTACGTACAAACGAATGCTATGTCATTTTCAAAGTGTTTAATGTATGTCAGTTCATAGAATGTTAGAGCTGGATGTATGGACGAGGGGTCAGCCAGGCGTTTTCTGTTGTGGACACAGTGCTACATGTTTTAGGCTTTGCTGACCATCTAGCTTTGATTTGTTGCAACTCTGTGCTTGTAGACTGAAAACAGCCACAGACAATACGTACCAAAAAAATAAATAAATAAAAGGGCATGGCTGTGTGCCCGTGGAACGTTATTTATGGACACTGAAATTTGAATTTCGTTGAATTTCCACGTGACACAAAATAATCTTTAAAAAAATTTTCCTGTAGCTCATAGTCTGTACAAAAATAGGCATCATGCATCTATCCCTAAACTTGAAGATTATAGTCATAGCACTGGCTGTGCTGGAGACCTGAGAAAGCTTTGGAAGGTCCTTCCTTTAGAACTGAGATTCTGAAGCACAGGGAAATTTAAATACCTTCCTGAAAGTCACATAGAGTGAGTTAGAAAGACAAAACCATACTTCTCATCTCCCGATTCCTGAATCAGATTTTTGAAAAACCATGTCATTCTTCAGTAATTGCCATGACTGATAGGCGTGCATTCAGGCATTAGAATGAACTTGTAATTAATCTGAGGACATAAATGTTGGTCTCCCAATTAGCATTTAAAAAAAAAGTATTTTTTAAAAAAGATTTATTTTGTTTTGAGAGGTGGAGAGAGAGAGAGAGAGAAGGGGGAGGGCCCAGAGCAGTCTCCATAGTTGTGCATCATTAGTCGTGACATGTTTTCATTCCACACAGGTGGATGTGGGGCTGCATGGGGCGGGAACTGAACTGGGGGCCTCCCTCATGGGAGGCGAGAGCCTTTGCTGCCAGTTGCACTGTAGTTCAGCATGTGGGCTTTACACAGGGCCAGGGCTGGGAATTGAACCCCAGATCTCGCGATCGTGAAACAAACAATCACTAAGCTATCCCAGCATCCTGCAATTAGCTCTTCTTATCCCAACTTGGAGAGACTTGAGTTTGGCAAAATGATTTCCTCTACTGTGTTACTTGTAGCTTACCTCTAGGGTCCAAATAGAGCATGCGAGTCCTCTCTCGTGACTTATACACTGCTACTTAAGTTGAATATTAGAAATTTTGAGCTAAAAGCATCCTGGGAGATTTTCTTGGCTCACCACTTCCAGTTATATGGGATAAGTTAGAGTCCAGAAAACCTAGGTGAACTCCCCAAGATCAACCACTGGTGGGATCTAGAAAAAGGTCTTTGGATTCCCAGGGCATCCAAAGACCATACAGCCTGACATAATAGTTTGTGGAAAAAAATTTCATTGCTCAGGATTAAAACATGCCTTTTGTATTAAAGTCCAGAGAACAAATACGTTCATTACCATGAAGAACCAACTCATTGTTATGTATCAGGAACTGTATTAGACACACAAACATTATTTAATCCTGTCTTTCTTCAGCTCCATTTTACAGATCAGGAGACTGAGGCTTGAAGAGTTTACAACAGCTCTTCCTGTTACGTTGCTAGTCAGGGATGGAGCCTCAGTTCCAATCTCTATTTCTCTTTAACACCTGAGCTCTTCACTTTCCATGTCACCTCAGCTGGGTGCTTTGGTTTGAAGCCACAGAAATGACAACAAGCTGGGGAAAATGATAAGGGGGATTTATGGGGGCAGGGGTGGAACAGGGGAAGTGTGACTTCAGGTGTTATTCAGTCAAAGGCCTGTGAAAACCCCCACCCCACACGCTCTGCCTTCCCTGGCTTGGTGCAGATCTAGGCTGGCTTCACATAGGGGTCGTATGTCCTCATTCATACCCGAGAAGGGGCAAAGGTGAAACCGAACCCATCTATGGAACAAACATGCTGATGCCGGGACCCCACTTGGACCAATCCCTGGACTAGTCCACAAGCCGAGGATAGGATTAATCCCAAGAACCCACTCCAGAACTCCGATGGAGGTTAATGCACCCAAGGTGAACTGCTTTCACATAATAGAGGAAAGGGGTGATCCCTCTAGAAAGGAATATCTGGGGGCTGTGAGAAAAAGAAGGGAAGAATGCGTGTTTTACAGACAGCCCATGCATTGACTTAACCATCCCCGTATGCACCCCACGTTTATGTCATCCACAGGGTCAGAGCTACACACCTGGCAGCAGAAACCTCAGTGGAGGCGTCTTGACTGCTTGTGATAGGTGGTAGGAGAAGACTTGCTCCAGGAATGCGACGTATGCCATCACCAGCTAGCATTTCTGGGTTCTTGCCTGCCTTTTAGGCATCCTTAAATGATTAGGTGTCAGGACTTCCCCAAAAGGCACGGGAGCTTTTTCTGGGGGCTCCTTCTACACTTGGGAGAAAGTCAAGGGACAAAGAGTGAACCAATCCTAGCCTTTAACCTAAGTTCAACCCTCTCCTGTCTGTGCAGCTTTGTTGTCAGTACCTCAGACATCGCTGCCACCCCCTTGTGGAACAGGACCCATCATGACACACTGTGATGGCTGTTATATGTGTAACATCTTCAAGAGACCCCAGTCTCCTTAGCGAAGGACAATTTTCCACCTGCCCTTGGCTCCCAGCCTGGAGTAGCATGTCACCCGTGGAAAGCAAATGACGGCAATTGAATGAGAAGAGGGCTTGAGCCCCTGGAATACTGGGGAGCTCAGTGAGCTGCTTGGATTTCCCTTCACCAAACGAGAAAGGGAACGATGTCTGCCTCATAGGCTGAAATGTAAAGCAAAGTAGGTGTTAGCTCTTTCCATTTTTCATTTATTCTAAGACACACATATTCTCATCTCAGCATCGCTGAGGAATGCTGGGATAGCTAAGTGGTTGTGCGCTTGCCTCGCAATCATGAAGTCCAGGGTTCGATTCCCAGCCCTGGCCGGTGCAAACCCCATGTGCTGAACTGCAGTGCAACTGGTAACCACCGGCATGGCTCGGAGGCAAAGGTTCTCACCTCCCATGCAGGAGGCTCCTGGTTCCGTTCCCGTCCTGTGCGGCCCCACATCCACCTGTGTGGACTGAAACCATGTCACGACTAATGGTGTGTGACAATGGAGACTGCTCTGAGCCCTCGCCCTTCTCTCTCTCTCACCTCTCAAAACAATAAAATAAATCTTAAAGAAAAAAGTCTCTGAAATTGAGATTCCTTCTTACAATGGACCGAATATTTGTGTACCCCCCTACATTTATATGTTGTAAGCTAGTGCCCAAGGTGATTGGGAGTGGAGTCCTCATAAATGAGATGAGTGCTCTTATAAGAGACCCTGCAGAACTCACCAGCCTTTTTGCCATGTGCAATTAGAACTAGAAGGGACTGTCTATGAACTAGCAAGCAGGCCTTCACCAGACACCAAACCAGCTGGCACCTTGATTTTGGACTTCCTGGCCTCCAAACACGCGAGGAGAAAATTGTTGTTTAAAAGCCAATCAGTTTTATGGTATTTGTTATAGCAGCCTAAACAGACTAAAACAACCCTATAATCCATGCATAAGTACGCATCCTTTGACAGTGTCTTGTATGTCATGTGTACTGTATCCTAGTATTTCATTAAACAGTGGTGACTCTTATTAATCAAAGGTGTCTGGTAACAAAATATGATGCTATCTATATTCATGCAGTTTTCTTCTTCTGACAAATGTTCCAAACCTGCCAAGGAATCAACTATGTTATTTGTCAACCTCCAGAGAGTCCTTTTACATCTGCCACAGCAAGCTGGATCCCTTTTCATCTTACGTTTTAAATGTATCCAAGCCTTTTTGAAAATTATTTGTATTTACTACAGTGCTTAACCTTACTTGTCTATAGTTTCTATTATTGTCTCCCCACCACTGGACTTGAAAGATGAACTTTGCCCCGTTTTGGAAACAGTAATTTTCAGTTCTGGTCCAGTTTTGCCACTAATGAGTTATGTGTCTAATCTTTGTGGGGGTGCTAATATTTTCTTCATAGTTACACAAAGTCCGATGAGCTCATATATGTGCATGTCCTTTAAAACCACTGCATTCTGGAATCTGATGAGCAGAGCTCCCCTCTGACAGCTTCCAAAGACAACACTTCAGAAGAAAGGCGCTTTTGATGATTTCCCATATTTACCCACGTGATCACTGAGATGACTTCTGTTCTGGAAACATCTACAAGACATGGAAAACGAAGTGACTAATTGTTACATTGGCTGCACCCAGTTTCCAGTAGGAATGTGAACTCCATCGCTTTAAATGTCAGTGTCCCCCTGACTTGGCCATCTAGGGGAGCCTTGAGGTTTTCAAGACAATGCAAGCTTGAGCTTGAGTTTGTGAGTTGTGTTCAATGTCATTTAGCAGAGACAAGCTCCCGTCTGTTAGGCATGAACGTAGTCATCATTCATTTGTGGTTTTATTTCTCTTTCTGTGCTCTCCCCTACTTTGTACACTATCGACACTCTATCTTTACTTGGTTTTAGGCTTAATTATGGAGTGGGGTGGGCACTACTTGTTATTTAGCGCTCACTTTGTGCTCAATTTACACACATTAGCTCATTTCTCTAGGCTTCTCACGACAATCTGCAAGGGTTAGTGTTCTGGGTTTGAGATGAGGACACTGAAGTATTGGTCAGACCCCCAACATTTTGTTTTTGATTTCTTGGTTTTGGTTTTATTGGGGGATAAAGGAAAAAAAAAAAAGGAGTGGAAAAAAAAAGTATTTGAACAAGTATTTGGTATTATCTAAAAAGATTTAATTATCTTAAACTAGAAGTCATTGTTTTCCACTTTCTGTATGTCTTCCTTTCATGTTTTATTCCTGAAAATGAGCTTGTCAGTGAATCATTTTCCTTTATATATATTTTTTTTTCTGGAACAATTCCAGATTCTTGTGGCATTGCAGAATAAGTCTAGCTGAAGGGATTCCATAAAGCAGACAGCCCTAGGGAAGAAGTAAGGGATAAATTACATGAATGAGTTAGTACAAAGCTGCTAATAAATCCTACAACACAGGTAAAAGGCAGAGGGTATAATTTGCTGTCAGAGCTATTCAGTAACAATTACCAAGAACTAAAAATATAAAAAATAAAGAAGTATATATTATTTATTTAAATAGCAAAAGGTAAGAGAGACTTATGGAAGAAGGAAAGCAAAAACAAATTGTCAACCCTAAGACTTATTTGTGTAAATTATTGGAAGAAAAGGATTTGTTTTTGACCTTAGAGCAAGTTTTCTTTGGTCAAAGAAAAAAGGATTACATTCTACATTTGTCAAACTTTGTGATTAGAGTTCACAAGATACAATTCTTATCATGTGCGAGATCTTTTTCATTTCACAGCTCTTTTGATTGTTTTACTACTTTTGGAGTAAAGTTGTGGTTTTTTTAACCCTTTGCTACTTTTTTCTCTAAAGAGTAAAGGAGATTCCTCTTTGAGAAGTCTTTGTATGAGAAAGAAAAAAAAATGTTTTAATTTAAAAATTAATCAGATTCCTTAGATTCACAGATACAGAACACTTTATATTTCTGGTTTCTCACAAAAGTCATAATAGTTTAAGTGATTTGAGAATGCAAATTTAAATGAAACCTCCAGATTCCTTCCTTCCTTCCTTCCACCCTCCTCCCTGTCTCTCTCTTTCTTCTTTCTTTCTTTTTTTGGTTAACAAAAAGAGTTGCAGAAAACATATTTGGAGAGAAAGGTGGAAGAAAGCGTGTAACATAGGCAAGCGATTAAAAAAAAGAAACACCATTAGTTATTTCTAAGACATCATTTACAGTTTATTTCTCCTTCACATTCATGAGCTGCCTCTTCAGTGACGCCAAGTGTTCTGTTCCCGGGGCGGACAAATCCCGCTATAAAAGGCGGCCGAGGGACCCGTCTCGCGCCCCCGGGGCGCGGGGTCACCCGTTCCCGGGCGGCCCGCCTGCTGCCCGTGCAGCCTCCTTCTCCCCGGCGAGGCGGCGGCTCCCGGGCGGTCCCCGCGGGGCGGAGCCGGCGCCCCGAGCGCCCAGGGCGCGGGGCCGGGTGGCGCGCGCCCCCCTGGGCCGGGGCGGCCCAGCCCCCGCCCCCCTGGGAGGGGCCCCGCGCGGGGCCGGGCCGGGCCGGGCCGCTAGGGCGGGTCGGAGGCGCGCAGCCCGCACTGGTCCGCGGGGTCCGCGGGGCGAGCGGCGCGCCTGGCCATGGGGAGCCGGCGGCTGGCGCTGGGCGCGCTGGCGCTGTGCGCGCTGGCGCGGCTGTGGCCCGGGGCCCTGGCCGGCTGCGCCGACGCGGGGCGCTGCTGCCCCGGCCGGGACCCCACCTGCTTCGCCCGCGGCTGGAGGATGGACCGGGTCTACGGGACGTGCTTCTGTGACCGAGCCTGCCTCCGCACCGGCGACTGCTGCTTCGACTACACCAGGGCGTGTCCAGGTGGGTGGCCCGGGAGCCAGGCTGCCCCCCAGCCCGCTCCGTCTCGGCGGGTCCAGCCCCTCAGGACCCCAGCCCTGCCTCCACGTGCCCCCAGCCGCGTCGATCGGGGGGGGGGGCGGGTGGGGTGTCCTCCAGCTCCCCCGTCTATGCGCACCCCAGACTCTTTATCCGAAGCCGGTCCAGCCCCCTCCACCCGGACAAACCGCTCCAAAGCACCCTCCCACCTGGATGGCAGGTGCTGGGGCCCCCGGTTCTGGAAGGGCGCGGGCCACCCCGGCTGGACCGGGCACCTCCTGCCTGGGGACAAGGCACCGATGGGTTCCGCGACACGCCCCCGGGCAGGCCCCACCGCCTCCATTCCGTTAATCCTCGGGGATCTTAAGTGCCCCGTGAGGGGCGAGGGGAGAAGGAACGCGTCCTGATCCCACTGGGTGCTCTGGGGCGCGGGGCACCTTCCCCTGCAGCACCTGTACTTGGAGAGCCCGGTTGTCCGCACCGTCCCCACTCCTGCAGGTGGCGGAGCCTCTTCCTCACACGAGGGGTTCCGTCTGTTCTTTTTTAAAAATATTTATTTATTTATTTATTTATTTTTGACAGAGAGATACAGAGACAGAGACGGAGAGAGAACTGAACTGGGGGAGCTCCCAGTTCAGCACATGGGTCCGCACAGGCCCGGGCCGGGATTCGATCCTCCGTCCCCGGCGCTGCAAAGTGAGCGCTTAACCCACTGAGCCATCCGTCTGTTCTTGGACTTCAATTTTATCTAGATAGCTTGATAAAGGTTTTGATTTTTATTTTTATGTTTAATCGCAGGGATCCTATTATGTTTTCACCTTGCTGGTTTCCCTGTAAGGTCCATCTTTTTCATCTTTAAATTCCCCACAGTCTCACAGCCCCTGGTATGTGCTCAGTAAATACTGATTTACTTAAATGCAAAGGTAAAGGAATGGGGATGTCAAGATAGCTCAGCAGTTGAGCGCTTGCCTCACAATGTCGAGGTCCGGGGTACGATTCCCCGCCCCAGCCCGTGCAAACCCACGTGTTAAACTGTGGAGCAACTGGAAACCACCAGGATGGCGGGGCAGTGAAGGTTCAAAGGTTCTCGCCTCCCCTGCGGGAGGCCCTGGTTCCATTCCCACCGGCACGGCCCACATCCACCTGTGTGGAATGAAACTAGGTCACAACTAATGACGTGAAACTACGCAGACTGCTCTGGGCCCTCCCCACTCTCTCTCACCTGCTCTCCCCTTCTCTCAAACAACTAAAAAAGGGAAAAGAAGAAATGGTGAGTGGTGTCCTACAGAATAAGCTGTACCTGAGAGCGGCCAGCTCAGAAATAAAAGTAGTTTGGCTCCCTCTTAATCATGCCCCCCGCCCCCCAAAGCCACATAGATGTTCGGGTTTGACCTCAAGGATCCTGGGGTTGTGGGACCCTCTTCCTGGGAGAGTAACCCGCAGGGCTGGGGCCCCGGGAGAGACTAGCACCCCGTCTGCTTCTGCAGGGAGAGGCCCCCAGCCCACAGCAGGGCGGACGCCCAGGCTGGCGGCTGGAAGAACACAGTTGAAACACATTGAGATTTCTGGACCCCGATGGAAAGCTAATGATTTGGTACCTTTTTGATAAACTTCTTTTGCTTCCCTGCTCCGAGGCCAGGGTATTCCATACTCAAGCAAGGTGAAGCGTCGGTTGTTGAGGAAATGCAGTGCCACCCTAGCTAACCCCCACTTTTTCTCAGTTACCTGGGTCACTGTCCACCACGGCAGCCTCTCTCTCCACCCTCGCTGACGAGGGCTTGGCCTACATGGTGAAGGTAAACACAGAATTTCTGCAGTTCCGATGATGTGGCCTGGACTGGGGTGAGCACAGTGACACAGAGAGGGTGACAGGGCCGTCTCTGTCCCACAGAAGTTCATAGTCACACACGCACAACCGTGTGTGTCAAAATAAGGGACCTGGGAAGCTAGAGAGGAGAAGCTCAGAAGACCAGAGGAAATCAAGGAAGACCTCCCGGAGGAAGTGATGGGCCAGCCCAGCACACAAGCTAGAGGCTGTGCAGAGGGGAAGGGGATTGTTGGAGGGAAGCGTCGCTGGCTAGTCAGGAGTTAGCTGTTGGAGTCAGCCTTGCGGTGCCAGGCGCAGCCCTTGGGCTAACCTGGGGAGCAGGAAAGGAAAGCAGCTACCGATGGAGAGATCCGGGCACCAACAAGGGTGGGGAAAGACTTGGCAAGTGAACTAAGGAAATGTGGCTTTCTAGTGAAGCCGCCCAGCGCTATGAAAAGCTGCAGACCCTTCAAGCCTTTATTTGTCCAGAAGTAAATTCCTTATTGTCAGTCCAGGAGGTAGAGATAGTAAGACAAAGAGCCTGCCATTTTGGAGTGGGGGGTTCTTGGGTAAGAAATAGCAGAAGACAGGCGATGAGCTTTTACCAGCTCTGCAAGGATTCAGGAAGAAATCTAGTCTAGAGGAAGATGATGCAGGACTGAAAAGACTCCTAGTTGGTAAATGCTCTGCGCCTAGAGTATTTTGGGGAAGGAAGAAAACAGAGGCAGTTGGACGCCGGCCATTTGGCAAGACCAAGCCTGCAGGCCCCTCAAAGCTGAGGGTGAGTGTGAAAGGCGTGATGGAGCTGAGATGCTTCGTGTCCCCAGCCCTGGGCACGTGTCACATCGGAGCTGACGCTGGGGTTTGGAAAAGGCTGAGTGGGCCTGGAGGAGCATTTGACAGCTGCAGAAACTGTTGGGGGTTCTCCCCTTACTGAGTTACCATGACTGGGCAGTGGGGTGAGAGCTGAACCCACGGCTGGCGGACTTCAAGCGGCCGTCAGCCACACGTGTTTGTGCCAATGCACGGCTAGTATTCATTCCTGACTCAATCAAGGCTCAGCAGCATGTACCCCCAACTGCTGTGTAGACACAGAACGATTCTGTCTCTTAGAATCTCTTCTCCTTCCTACCCAGTGCTGTGCTGCGTTATCCGATGTGGCCCGAGGCCTTCTGGACTGAAATGCCATGAAATGTGAACAGAAATTAGAACTACGTCAGAACGAAGCATGCCTGACGTCTGTCCCTTTCGATTTTTCATCTTGATAAACACATTTTGCAGGGGGGGAGGTGGTGGCTAAAAGATGAAATACTGGAATCTCCTTTGCTAAATAGAAAAGTCTTTTTTTTTTTTCTCAGTGAAAATAAAAATAAGTTAGTGGATCTATAGAATTATGAAGCTGCCATAAAACAAACAAAAAATCTGTTCTGGAACGAATTATCTCAGAAATTCTCATTATGATAATGGCATAGATTTCAACACCAAGTCTGTATTTTCATACACACACAAAAAGTAGATAGAAAATTCTCCTTTGGTCTGATCGGGGATGAGGGAAAGAGGTGAAGTAGAGAAAGGGACAGGTCCAAGGTACCTGCCCTGGGGGGACTTCTTGGAAAACCTGCTTATAAGGATCAGAACATCCCAGTCGCTAATCCATCAACTGGGTTCCTAGACTCTGCATTCTTATTTATTTATCTTCTGAGAGAAGGTGACAGAGAGAGAGAGAGAGAGAGAGAGAGAGAGAGAGAGAGAGAGAGAGAGAGAGAGAGAGAGAGAGAAGGGGGAGGACCCAACGCAGTCTCCATAGTTGTATATTGTTAGTTGTGACATGATTTGACTCCACACAGGTGGATGTAGAGCCGCGTGGGGTGGAATCGACTGAGGGCCTCCCGCATGGGACGCGAGAACCTTCACCGCCATCCCAGTGGTTACCAGTTGTGTGGTAGTTCAACAGATGGGGTTTGCATGGGCTAGGCCACAGGATGGGGCCGGGAATTGAACCCCTGACCTCGGGATTGCGAGGCAAGTGCTCAACCGCCAAACTATCCCGCATCCCCGAGTCCGTGTTCTAAGATCATAGAAACTGTGGGTTGCATTAGATCTTGGACGAGCAGCTTACAGAAAGAGAAATCATTAACCCAAGTGGAGAGGGACAAACACTGAGTAGCCATGTGGGCCGGTCCCTTCCAGATCTATAGAGGATCTAGGAAGCCTAGTGGCCCAAGTCCCTGACATCACACCTGGAGGGAGAAGAGGTGCTGTCCTTAAACATATGGACTCCAAACGTCCCCTATGGAAAGATGGCACAGTCGATGACGATGGAAGCTTTATTGGAGCCATTGTGGCCTGAGACAGCGTGCAGCGTCCCCTGCCCTTGAGACTGGAGCAGGGCAAGTACCAGGGTTCAGCACGCAGGCCCTGGCTGCGGCCCCCATTGTGCAGTCCGGGGAGGGGACAGTTATCCAGGCCTCCTCAGCATTCACGGCAGGCCAGGCCCTCTCACAGCACCTCCCGGCTCCGACCTTACTTGGGTCTCATAACCCGCCGGGGTCATGGGCAGACCTGGGTGACAGGGTGGTGGTTCCATTCCAGGCCGTTGCAGTAAAGCGAGTGTCACAATGAAGCAAGTCATGATCCTTTCGTTGGTGGAGGGTCTTGCCTTCCACTTGTGAAGAAAGGCAACCGCTGTGAAGCATAGTATGCCTGTCTTCCTTGTCTGGGTCTCATCGGACAGACAGATAATCAGGGCGCGGGGAGGTTAGAGGCCAGGTAGTTTGTCCTACGACACCCCGCTATTAAGAGCAGAAGCGAGAGTTGAACCCAGGAACGGTGGACCCAGAACCCACACGGTTAACCATTATGTTTTGACGGGGTTGGAGAAATGAGGCTTTGAAGTGGGGGCTTTGCAGGGTAGATCCCAGAGAAGTACTGATAGAGTGGGTGGGCCTTCCACCCACTGTGTGCTCAGGGCCAAAATGTGTCTGTGGCCGTGGGGCTGTGGTAGTTTGATAACCGTTGTCAAAACACCATGAGCGTGCATTCCACCACCAGAATGTTCTCCCTCCCTGGCCTCCGAGCGCCCGGCCCGCTGGGGCGTATCCACCCGTCCTTGTACAAATAACATGTTCTTTCCCTGACTTCAAAGTCTATGTTTGTTGCAGAGAATTTGGAAAATAGAGAAATGCACAAAAGGAAAAAACACAGCTCATCTGGAAACTTAGCGCCCAGAAAAAGCACCTTGCTCTCTTTTGAAGTGCATCCCCATTTTGTTTTGTTTTTTCTCCCTGGGTGGTTGATATGGTATATAAAGTTCCATTTCCCTAACGAGGAAGCCCACTTCATTGTCTTGCTAGCATGTCATGCACTTGTCCAGTTAATGTCTTAAAAGGAAAACAAACAAACAATCCCCTACTGGGGACTGGATAACATGGTTTCTGCAAGGAAAAAAACAAAACGTGATCATTTGATGAGAGCTTTGTTGAGGGAGGAGATAGGCCCTGGGGCAATGTAGTCTCATTTGACTGTCAGAGAATTTTTGGCAAGTTTCCACAGAACAGGATACCCCATGTGGAGAAGGAGAAGGGGCAGATAATATACATTTAAACTTGTGTCGCCATGACATGGGTATGCATGTGAATAAAGGGGCTTTCTTTTTGTTCTGTAGAATGTCAGGCTGTGAGTAAAGTGTACAAAGACTATTTCCTTAGGCATGATGAGGACTATCTGCACTTAACCATCTGAGGGAGAAGGTGCCGGATCGTGGGTGGCCTTAAACTTGGACGTGGCAGACAGCCAAGCAGGCCAGATTACAAAGGGGAAGGCGTGAGTGTCTGTGACCAACCCGGGAGGGGGAGAACAAGAGCAAGGCCTTCCATCGGAAAGAAATAATCCAAACTCTGTTTCTGAAATGAGGGGCTCTGGCTCTGTGTGTGTGTGTGTGCACTCCCGCGTCTTTGGCGTGGTCCAGAAAAGCGTTAGAAGAACACTTAAAAAAATGAACCTCTGGTACCTAGAGCCTGAGATTAGTGTGTCTAGTTCTGGCTGCCGCCACTCACCCACGCTGAGTTCGGTGGTAATTCTGAGAAGGGAATGTGTTGTGGAGAATGGATCCGAAAGCTGGAGTCATGAATTTGAAAAGTCCATGGCACAGAGAAGAGGTCCTACTGAAAAAGTAAGCCTGTGAGCAGCACCGATAAGATAAGCACAGGTTATTATTATTGTTATTATTATTATTATTGTTATTATTTTATTGTTTTTGACAGAGACAGAGAGAAGGGAGAGGGCCCAGAACAGTCTCCATAGTTGCACATCATTGGTTTTTCCACGTAGTTTCATTCCACAGGTGGGCGCGGGGCTGCACAGGGCAGGAACTGGGCCGGGGTCTCGCCCCGGTGAGAACTGAACTAGCGGCACTCCCCAGTTCAGCATGTGGGTCCACACGGGCCGGGGCCGGGATTCGATCCTCAGTCCTGGGGCTGCAAAGTGAGCGCTTAATCCACTGAGCCATCCCAGCTTCCCCTATTATTGTTATTATTATTGCACCCTATTCTGAAATCCTTGTGTGATGGAAATTCCGCTCAAATACCATAAAAGGAAATGCCAGTTTGCGCCCCATCCATTCAAGACGTGGCACAGGCAGGAGAGAGACATGGAGTGAACAGGACCCGGTGGACCCCTGGCTGCCAGGAGAAGCCAGGCTGGACTCATCGGACCGCACAGAGAGCAACGCTTCTTTCAGCCTCACCCGTGGGGGTCACTGCTGTCTGGGAGGGCGGGTAGCTGTGGGCCAGGCTAGGAATTCCGGTGTTTTGGCTCTGGAAGCTTCTGGTTTTACTCCCATCCTTTCATGGGCTTTTCTTCCCAC
Organism: Craseonycteris thonglongyai; assembly: GCA_004027555.1. Lineage (NCBI taxonomy): Eukaryota > Metazoa > Chordata > Mammalia > Chiroptera > Craseonycteridae > Craseonycteris > Craseonycteris thonglongyai. The sequence goes on from PVKE010001724.1 coordinate 68,729, forward strand.
CCTAAGAGCTTCTGTTTTACGCAGTGCTTTGGCTTCCCACTACTGATACCAGCAGACCAGGGTCCGTTTCTGCGTAGAACGCTGTTTAGGAAGAAGGAGCAGCCTGCCCAATGCCATTGCTTTGACTCATTCATTCAACACTTTTTTTTTTTTTGAGCACCTATGGTGTGCCAAGCATTAGGCAGGAACTGAAAAACTAAACAATAAACCAAACCCCCCCACAAAACCCAATGTAGTTATGAATTTTGGAGACGTTAGAAGGCTAGGCGCGCCGAGCTCTGAGAGGAAAGAGCTGTGAGAGGTATGTGTAGGGGTGCTGGCCAGAGAAGGACTCTGAAGAGCAAATAACCTATTCTAAGACCCAAAGGATGAGCCCAACCCAGCCGTGCCCAGGGCGGGAGGAACATTCTTGGCAGAGCAAACACACAAGGAAGACTGCAGGGTGTGAAAGAGTTAGGTGTGTCTGAGAGGTCAGGGAGCCAGTGTGGGGTGGGGGGTGGGCAGGAGTGGAGGGGCTGGGAGGCTGGTCACACGGGGCAGGGTTTGACTTTCTTTTTCTTTTTTAATATATATTTTTAAAGGTTTATTTTTATTGTTTTTTGACAGAGAGAGAGAGAGACAGAGAGAGACAGAGAGAAGGGGGGAGGGCCCAGAGCAGTCCCCATAGTTGACAGCATTAGTTTTCCATATAGTTTCACTCCCCAGGCGGGCACAGGGCTGCGCAGGGCAGGAACTGGGCCGGGAGCCTCCCACATAGGCCCTGGCAAGAACCAAACTGGGGGCACAGCCCAGTTCAGCATGTGGGTCTGCATGGGCCGGGATTCAATCCTCGGGCTTGTGGGCTACAAAGTGAGCCCTTAACCCGCTGAGCCATCCCCGGTTTGACTTTCATTCCAAATTCAGTGGCAAACCACTGAGGGAGTTTAAAAAGCCGTTTATTTAACAAGTCACGACAGTGACATCTTTTCGGGTGACAGCCTGTGGAAAGGTGCCCTGACTCCTGCGGTGTGCAAGTTTAATACTGAAATAGGGAACGTGGCTGTGGAAGGGACATCCGACCACCAGGAAGCTCGTGAGGAGGGGGCCCGGGCCGTACGTTGGGAAGGGCTTGACGACGCCTCACACACTGGATTAGGCTGGTCCCTGCTGCGCTGAGGGCCAGAGGTGCCCATTGGCCTGCAGAAGGAGCCTGGTGTCCCCTTCGTCAGAGCCCTGGTCTCCCTGCCACGTCTCCTTCCTGCTCGTGCTCTCTAAACCCTTTCAGGCTTCTTGGGATTGCCTCTCCCATAAATGACTCGCGTTCAAACCCGTGTTTCCAGGATTTGCTTCTGGTGGGCAGGCCAAGTGTCCCTTTTAAACAGGACAGAAAACAACAGCCCGGTCCTACTGCAAACGGTGCATCTGCCCAGCCTCGTCTTGCTGGGCTCACTTCAAGGTGACAATAGGCGGACTAGACTCCCTGTTTGAAACAGGACATATGGCCAGCTTAGCTTTTGAGGAAACTCAACCTGAATATCACGATGTGTTTATTTATTATTTTTTTCTTTAGAAGTATTTGTTCCTGGCGGTGCAGCGGCTTGATAACCTTTGTCAGAACAACGTGAGCATGCACCCCATCACCAGGATGTTCTCTGTGGCCTCAGGGCACGGCCCACTGGGGCGTATCCACTGGTCCTTTTACAGATAACATTTTCTTTCCCTGACTTCAAAAATCTCTGTTTGTTGCAGAAAATTTGGAAAATAGAGAAATGCACAAAAGGAAAAAATGTAACTCACCATCCTGACAGGTTCCAGTTGCGCCGCAGTTCAGCATATACGTTTGCATGGGCCGGGGCTGGGATTTGATTTCCGGACCTCTCGTTTGCAAGGCGAGCACTGAACCTGCTGAGCTCTCCCGGCGTCCCACTACATTGTGTTTAGTCAAAGAAGAAAAGAAAAAAGGGCTCTCCTGACTTCTTGGCATTCATTAAATCGAGGCTTCTGTCTCCTCAAATAAGTGGGATGATGGCATCCTATTGTAACTATAAGGCGTCCATCAGCTGTGCTGAGCTGCGAGTCAAAGGTGATCACACTGCTCACTAGGTGACACTGTTGGGCTCCAGGAACAGCCAGTGAAATGTGAAAATTCAGAAAGTCAGATTTTAAGAGAGAATAAGTTGATATGCTTAGGTTGACCAGATGTACCGTTTTAAATGGGATAGAAAACAACAATACTGTCCTGTTTCCAACGGTTTGCCTGGTCCGCCTACTGACACCTCGAATTGAACCCAGTGAGACTAGGCTGAGCAAATGCACCGGTTTTGAAACAGGACTATTGTTCTTTTCTGTCCCATTTAAGAGGGTACCTCACGCCGCATGTAGATGTGAATTAGATAAACTTAGTGGGAAGGGGACAAGAATACTCATGGAATAGTTCAGAAGGAAATGTGTGTCATGCAGCTGTAATAGATGACTTGTGGTAATAAATCTGTCGGAAGTCTCCGTACTTCTCCTAACCTCCGTGACCACAGTTCCCTTGTGGTCTCCGATGATTTACAATCCAAATCACCAAAAGTTCACAAGTTAATCAAGAATAGATTTGTGTGTGTGTGTGTGCAGAATAGGAATAAATACCTCAGAGTAAACTTCCAACTCAGAATATTTTGGGGAACACTTTTTGACTGTATGGGAACTCCGTCATTCTAAGGGAACTTTTTTCCTTTTGACTGACCGGGTGGACTTTGTGAGGTTGTGTTTCGGGGCCCCAGAGTGTTCGGATTCTCTTGATGAGGCTGTTCAAGTCATGAATTAGAAAAGCGGGGCTCAGTATTTTGCCAAGATCAAGCTTTCACTAAATAAGAATGACGACTGGGGGACACTGGGATGGGTCAGTGGGTTAAGCACTCGCCTTGCAGCCCTGGGGACCAAAGATCGAATCCCAGCCCCGGCCCTTGTGAACTCATGTGCTGAATTGGGGTGTGCTTCCCATGCAGGAGGCCCCCAGTTCGGTTCTTGCCCGCCAGTTTGGCCCCTGGCTCGAGGGAGCGAGCTTCCCATGCAGGAGGCCCCCAGCCCAGTTCCCGCCCTGCATGGCCCCCGCTCACCTGTGTGGAATGAAACCAGGTTGAAAACTGATGATGTACAACCATGGAGACTGCTCTGGGCCCTCCCCCTTCTCTCTGTCAAAAACAATAAAATAACTCTTTACAAAAAAAAAAAAGAGAGAACAATGACTGATTCACTGATTCTTATGGGTCCAACCAAATAAAATAAGTAAATGTTGGACATGAGACACATGTTTAAAGAAATACCTGGAGACTAAAATCAATCAGACAACTTTTCCCAACGTCATCTTTTACTATGTGGATAGAGTGTAACCCAAGGTCGTATTACTAAATTTTGAGTTAGTGGGGGTGCTGGGATGGCTCAGTGGGCTGAGTACTTCCTTTGCAGCCCCGGGGTCTAAGGATCACATCCTGGTCCCGGCCCGTGTGGATCCATATGCTGAACTGGGGCAAGCTTTCCATGTGGGAGGCTCCCAGTTCGGCTTCTGCCCCGGGGGGAGGCCCCCGGTCAGTTCCTGCCCTGCACAGCCCTGCACCCACCTGTGGAGTGAAACTATGTCGAAAACTGGTGACATACAACTATGGAGACTGCTCTGGGCCCTTCCTCTTCTCTCTCTCTCTCTCTCTCTCTCTCTGTCAAAAACAATAAAAAAAATTCTCAGTACCGTAGCAAATTTCATTGTATTGTGATGTCCGATGCTCATCTTCGAAACGAGTGCATGTTTTAAAAAGTACATATTAAGTATTGTTCAAGTCCAAAAACATTAGGTCAGGGCTAGCTAGACTTTGAGATGAAGAGGTTGAAGTGGGAATAGAGTTATTGAAAGAATTTGGGACAGAAGGATCCTTCTCGGCCAGCTGCTAGCCTGGCAGTGTCATGCCGTTTGGTGCTGTGGGCCGATGAAATCATGGCATCCTGAACATGAGAAGCCAGGGTCAACAGGAGATGAGCAGGAAGTGACCCGTGGGCGAGTTTCCAAAGGATGTGTGTGTGGTGGAGATAGGGAACTCCTACGAGGCCCATTTTTGCTTTTTTAAGCTAGTTGACCTGTGAGTCATGTGATACCTATGAGCTTTTAGATGATTAATAAAAACCTATTTTTAAAACAGTTTGGCATTTTCGAGTTAGGGGCAGATGGTTAAGGTGTGTGCGGTCCTCTTTATGTCCAGGATAGCTGTTCATGGCCAAATGATGCCCCTTCCGAAAGCCAGGAATCCTCAACCAACCCCAGTGTGCTCGCAGACAAACACAACTTTCCAAGAACAATCAAAAGTTCACACCAAGATTTCAAAGACGTTAAGGTGCTGTCTTGGTGAGGACTCTGTGGAAGTCTCTGAGTCATAGGGAAATCGGGTCACATGCTGGGAGACAGAAAATATTTTTATGTCTATTTAATGGTTCAGAGGTATTGCTGTCTTGTCCTTCTCTTATGTCCAGTTTCAGATATTGAGATAAGCCAATTTAAAAACTCATTACAGTCCTTGAAAAGGACTCCTTAGGCCTCTACATGGGAAAGTTTCACGTCAGCCCCACTGATTTCACAGTCGTGGCAGGGAATTGACTTGGGGGCCTGATTCCGCGCCTTCATGGGGACCCGGAGACTTTCCGCCTCCGTGGGCCGGGCTGCTCGTCTCTGAACTGCAGCTCTCGTAGTTTTTGAGTCTGTGAGCCATCGAGGACGAGACTGCACCCCAGGAGCAGCCTGTGGCGGAGGGGTCCCTGGGTGTGGCCCCAACCCGTGCCTTCTGGAGACACAGCGGCTGACATTGATGTGGGTAGGGAATGGGATTATTGGTGGGTGAGGTATATTTTCTTTTCTATAGTCCTGTCTTTTCCTTTATTTTCTACAATGAATATGCATTATTGTTACAATAAAAATAAAACATTCTGGAGACGCTGGGATAGCTCAACAATCCCAGCACTTGCCTTGCAACCATGAGGTGCAGGGATTGAATCCCAGCCCCGGGCCATGCAAACCCATATGCTGAACTGCGGTGCAACTGGTAACCACCGGGAGGGCGGTGAAGGTTCTGGCCTCCCATGCGGGAGGCCCCCAGTTCAGTTCCCACCCCGTGCGGCCCCACGTCCACCTGTGTGGAATGAAACCATGTTGCAACTAAGTACAACTATGGAGACTGCTCTGGGTCCTCCCCCTTCTCTCTGTCTCGGTCAGTCTCCGTCTCTGTCTCTCTCTCTCTCACTTCTTTTCAAACAATAAAGTATGGTAAATCTTTAAAGACAAACAAAATGTTCTGGCCAGGGGAGGGTAAAGTTAAAATCAAGGAGAAACCCGAGCAAAGATGTGATCTAAGCCGGGGAGTATGAGGAAGTACCCTGGAGGCATCTGCCATTACTCGGGTGTGTCCCTGGCTCAGACCCACCTTCCTGAACCCGGGACCTCCACCGGCCACTGAGAGGTACGGGATTTATCAGCTCACCCATCGGGCTATGGTGTCAGTGTCAGCGGCGCCCTGCTGGGCCTGTGTCCCCTCCGAATGCAGGCCCAGGCCCAGCGCAGGTGACGTGGGCTAGATGTCCACTCCTGTGGGTCGGCTGCGGGGTGCCCTGGGTGAGCATCCCTGCCTGCTGTTTTGCAGCTCGCCCATGCATCGTCGGGGAGTGGAGCCCCTGGAGCGGCTGTGCCGGCCAGTGCAAGCCCATGGTCCGCGTGCGCAGGCGTGTGGTGCAGCAGGAGCCGCAGAACGGCGGGGCGCCCTGCCCGGCCCTGGAGGAGCGAGCGGGCTGCCTGGAGTACTCGACGCCGCAGGGCCAGGACTGCGGGCACGCCTTCGGTGCGGAGGTTTGCACGGGTGGGAAGGGGGCACGCGCTGCCGCGGAGGGAGGGGGGTGGGCCAGTCTGTGGGAGTCGATGGGGAGTTCAGGAAAGGCTTGATCAAGGAGTTCCCATGAGCTGTGTAAATGTCCCCCGCCCCACCCCATCCCTGCTATTCCCTCGCTGTGCTTATAACTCGGTAGGGGCCCCTTCTCCTTTGTGCACGCTCAGCAGGTTTTAGCAAATTGCATCCGGTAAGATGACAACATGCCTCACAGGACAGTGAGAGTCCAGTAAGAATAACTCCATTTTACCTTCCGCTGCTATTCCTGTTCAATCACCAATACTCGCTTCCCTGGGAACATAGTAGAAACATGCGTTCCTAAACCGTGATAGAATGAGTCTCTTAAAACACCTGTCTCTCCTCTCACGCCAACTGGATCCGGGCTGACGGGGTCAGATTTGTGATTTGAAAAGAGCGTTCTGGTTGTGCCGTGGCCAGCGGAGGGGCCCACAGTCGTCTCATGAACGAGTGGGGAGCCAGGCGAAGCTCACAAACTAAAAAGCCAGAAGGCCCACACGGATGGAGGGATCTGGCTTGAACCTGACAGAGCAGGACACCCATCCTCAGGGTAGCAGAGATCCCGTGTTTTTCACAGGAACTTGGAAGATGTCATGTCAACATGACCCTCCTCAAGCCATTTTGTTCCTTTTCCCATTCCACACACACATGTTTCCGCGGCTCCTGCTTGGTGGCAGGCACGGGCTGACTGCCAGGTTTCCAGTGTGAGAAGCGTTGACACGGAGCCCGCGGTAACTCACAGTCTAGTGGCGGGGAGGTGGCGGTCAGGGTATCGCAGGAGAGTCATCTCAGAGAACTGCGGCTGCAGTGTGGTGCACGTGGTACTGGCCACGTGAGAGGTGTGTGGGGCTGGCTTCCCTGGTCTTGGGGGAGGGGGGCAGCCACAGAGGTGGGCAGGGGAGGGACGTCCTTGGGCAGTGGGGTGAGGCCGAGAAGCACAGAGGGACCAGCGCTGTGAACCAGATAGAGCCGGTTTGAGGGGTTTGGGGGCTGACCACGAGAGGCAGTAACATGCAAGCTGCAACGGGTGGGCCTTGAACCGGGTAGCATGAGAGGGGATGCCCAGAGGCTGTGACGTGGGGCACCTGCCAGGGCTTATCTGTCCAGGTGATGTCAGCTGAGGCCTGCGTCTCGGTGCCATGGAGCTGCGAAGGGCAAGAGCCATAGCGGCCGGGGTCCCACAACCACAAGGCTTTTAGCTTGTCAATGGCCGGCAGATGCTGGGTGTAGTTTCACAGGGTGTGCAAGGCAGGCCAGGGCTCAACAGCTAAACATCTGCTTGTTTGGCTATTTTAAAAATAATTGTATGTATAAAAAATTTGACTTGGGTGCCAGCAGGCTTTGGAGCGAGCAGGTCTCAGCCTGCTGTGAGGAAATAACCTACCGGCCACCTTTGGCTCATTTCTGTAACACGGGGTAAGCACACGGCCCATTCTAGAAGGTGCAGGAAGGCCGGGGTGTGGGGAGCAGAGAGTGAGGTGAGAAGGGAAGCGTCTGACCTGACAGCCCCTCAGTGCAGGGCCTTGGAGCTCCCTGTTTGGGGTTTTGGTCTTTATCTTAAGAGCCCTGGAAAAGCCGCTGGTGTGTTTTCTGCAGGAGCTGATGGGATGGGATCTGTGATGTGAAAAGCTCACTCTGGGAGATGCCGGGATAGCTTAGCAGGTTGAGCGCTTGCCTGGCAACCATGAGGTCCGGGGATCGAATCCCAGCCTCAGCTCAGGCCAACCCATACGCTGAACTGCGGTGCAACTGGTCACTGACAAGATGGCTCGGTGGTGAAGGTTCTCGCCTTCCGTGCGGAAGGCCCCGGGTTCAGTTCCAGCCCCGGGCAGCCCACCTCCACCTGTGTGGAATGAAACCATGTCACAGCTGTTGATGTGCAACTATGGAGACTGTTCTGCCGCCCTCCCGCTTCTCTCTCACTTTCTCTCAAACAATAAAATAAGTCTTAAAAAGAAGGAAAGCTCACCCTGGTTGTGGAGTGCTGGATGGAAAGTCCTGGAGCTGGCGGTCCTGTTAAGATCAAAGGAGAATAAGTTAGTGCTCAGAGAAAGGGTCATAGAACAAAATCGCATTCAGCTCACGAGCTCTGCAGAAACACTGCAGAAAAGACTCAGGAGGAAGTCACTGTGGGACAGCGTTGATTTTTGAATCAATGAGTATCAGGAAAGGCAACCGCTCCATTCATTTACAGGGTTTGGCAGCGAGCAGGTCATTCTTTAGCACATTCGACTCTTGGGTGTTGCATGAGGTTGTCACAGGCCCCTTCCCAGCCCTGGGTCTGGGTCTCTTTGTACCAGGAACATGGCGAAGTAAAAGTTCCCAGTTGGGAAGAGAGAAGTCCTGACTTTGGGTGGACCCAATGGCATTTGCAGCCCTGACTTGGGTCCCTACTGGGGGGTCTTGGGAGTGATGGCTCCTGCCACAAGCTGGTCAGGGAGGACAGGACCCCTCGACAATTCCCGGTGGTTCCTAAAGTGTGGTCCTGGGGCGGCAACCCTGGCCTTACCCAGAACTTCTAGCTTCTAGAAGCTTCCCACATTCCTCAGCTCATGGCTCTTCTTCCATGTGTTCCAAGCCAGCAACGCTGCATCTCTCTGCCTTTCTTCTCTTGTCACATCTTTCTAGGACTCTCTTCTGACTCCTTCTCCCCCTCCCCGCCACACACACACTTAAGGACCTCTGTGATCACCTGGGACCCCCCTGGAAAATCCAGGGTAATCTCTTTACCATGTAACATGACATATTCACAGGTTTCTGGGGATTAGGATGTAGTCATCTTTGGGGACCACGAGGCTGCTCGTGATGAAAGTAGGACAGCGTCATCATCTTTGGTTCACACATGAGGACATTGGAGCTCAGAGAGGCGACAACACTTGGTGACCAGCTATCAGAACGTAAACCTGGGTCTCCCAGCTCCAAATCCTGTGGGTCGCCCCCAGCACCCCAGCATTGTTTTGCTGTTAGTTGCTATCATTAGTGCTACAATGGCAATTACAGATGCTGCTAACTCCAAGTACAAATACTAAGGCCCTGTGAGGCCGGTGAACGAAGCACTCTTATTAAGGATCAAATACGAGGGCGAGCTGATACATTTTGCCTTCACTTAAATCGAAGAACAGGAAAAGAAATTTAAACAAAATAAAAACAAATATACCCACATCATTTATTTTCAAAGCTGCATAATTATTTTTGTACAAATTCACCACACACTTTAGTACACTTCTGTGATCTTGATGAAGCCGGTCACTTGCAGTCCTAGGCCTTTCGCTTTGTGGTTTGTCACTCAAACCTGCTTGCCCCACTTCTCCGCCTTGCATCTTCCTGTCCTCACATCAACACACTGATCACCGTAAACACCTTGCATTCATCTGCGAATTTTAATTGGAGGGACTTTTTCCGCTGCATGGAAACTGTAAGCATCCATGGGTGCAAGGTCAAGAATGATGGAGGAGAGTAGATACCATGTGACCACACAGAACTGGTTATCTGCAATATGTCTCATGTAACAAAAAATATTATAATCGAGGCAAACTTTATCAGCCCACCCTCCCAGCTATTGCATTATTCCTGTTTCATTTCGTGCATGTCATGACATATTTGAATCACAAAAACAGATCCAAAATGCCAGATGACTGTGTTTGTTGAACACACTGACGATCGTTTATGTGCATTTTCCTCCTACAAGATCAGTGTGCTTTGTAAGCTGTATGCTTCCAGGCTCACGATATGAAATTTTCTTTCTAGTCTGTAATATTTCACACTCTGTCTGCAGACCCGTGGCTCCAAGCCTGCTATTGTGACAGCTTATTGTGTCAGAGGGCTTTAAGAAGTTCTCAAAGCAAATTTAATTTAATTTCAGGTTCAAAGGAAATACGTGCTGTGCCATGCTTTTATGGAAGTTGTAAAACCGAACAATGGTAGGCTGATCGCATGCCAGAGAAGTTGGCAAAGAGCCGGTTCACAAAGACTCTATTACGTGTGAATATTGTTGCCAGCAAGGTGTGGGGAGGGGAGGAAGAGGAAACCAGCATTTATTGAGAGCCTTAGTCCCGGGCATGTTGCAACGAGTGTCCACACATAAGCAGAAGTGGGACTGGAGGCAGAAATGATTTCTAAGTCACTTATGACTCTGAAATAATGAATATTAAATATCTGGGGGGGAGATAAAAATGTGGGGGTGGTTCCGAAACCTTCAGGAGACCTGGCTCCCAGTCTATTTACCGAGGACGTGGGCCCGTTACACCCAAACCAGCTGAGGCTGAGGGCGCAGGACACACAGGCGACGAGGCCCAGGGCCGGCCTGCTTTTATGATGGGTCATGACCACAGCACTTGACAGTGACCGTGCACAGTAGTTCTTAAAGAAACAGAAGGTGTGTTCTGCGTGAGAGCCCTCACTCAGCGATTTGCTACTTACTTTCCCTTTAACGTCTGTGAGCCTCTGCTTTCTGAAGAGACAACCTCATCAGAACACCTCTGCACATGGGTTTGGTGAAGATGGGAGACACTGGATGGGAAAGTACGTTGTGAATGAGGAGGCTGTAAACATACAAGGTGCCATCCTAGGACTGAGCCCTGCTCCCGGCCCACGATCCGAGGGGACTCCTGGTGGAAGGGCTAAAATGTCCCCCTTTCCTCTCTTAGATATATCACTTCACATTCCAGACAGTGACTGGAGACAGAAAGGGAAAATAGCGCAGAATGTAAGTAACTCATGGGCAGTATGCCGCATGGCAGAGTGAAACTCTGTGATCTGTTATAATGGGGGCAGCTGTGATGGGCCATGAGGACTGGGGTGTGGAGGCACTGCCTGGTGCCGCCCTGTGTAGACAGGAGCCCTGAACACATTTCTTAACCTCTCTGTGCCGCCATTTCCTCATCTGTGAAATGGGCTGAGATCTACCTCAGAGGGTTGCTGTTGTAACAGTCACATCAGTTAACACATGAAGTGTTCAGCATTGTGACAGGCGACTTAGAAGTGCATGATTGTTAGCTTGTCTTTTTAGTATAAAGCGTTTCCTTAGGATGTTATATCAGAAACTATAGCCATACACATGCCCTCTTCTTGCTAACTCCATTCCCCGCCCCCAGCTATGCATTACGGGTACAAGCCTTTGAACTTTTGTAATAAGGTGTGCAGTGCAAATTAGGAGGTCAACTACATGTTTTGTGCTAAAGAAAGACATCTGGAAAATGGTATAGTATGACTGGTGTCACCCTGCGTGGCTTTAGCAGAACATGCTTTCCCCACTCAGTGAGCAAACGTGTAAGAGCATCCGAAGAACAGGAATGAAAACCTTCCATGGGACAACGAAAACCCTTTAGATGTTTGTGTTCCTGACAATTAGTTCTAAGAGAAACAGAGAAGGATCCTCACATACATGCATTTACTTGTTCTTTCTGATTCTGCCCATGGATTTTGGAAGTTCAAAAGCTAGTCACAGTTAGAAAGCATGACATGTTCTCTGGGAAACTATTAAACATGTTAGTGCAGCAAGGGGGAGCCCAGGGCTTGCGCAAGATGTAGGTACTTTTTTTACTGGAGAGATTAGGCACCAAACCATCTGAGATGAGTAATTGCAACTCTTAGAAGCAAGTGGCTACCAGGTATTAAGCCACTCTGGTCTCATCTTCCCCGGTAATATAAAAATGTCTCCTCAGCGCAGAAAATCTAAAACAGAACGAGGGCTGCCATCTTGTGGCAGGTAAAAGGAACTCGTAGGCTTGAAGCACCGCTTTGCACCAGGTAGCCTCCCACCATTTTGTTCATGTTGACGATGACTTCGGTGTCCAGAAGCCAAACCTTCCTGGGTTGGTTCATTTTCTGAAATGAAAGGCAGGAGGGATTGTCGGACCCTTGCAATTGCAAAGCTCAGTACAAGAACAGAGGACCGTGGGAAAGTGGGACCCGTGTGTGCACCTTGGTGGCAGTTTGGTGACTTCATTTGTTCACTCATCGATCCATTGCACACACACTTATTTTTTAAAAAAGATCTATTCCATTGTTTTTGACAGAGAGAGAGAGACAGAGAGAGAGAGAAGGAGGAGGGCCCAGAGCAGTCTCCATAGTTGTACATCCTCAGTTTTCGACATGGTTTTGTTCCACAGGTGGGCGGGGGCCGAGCTGGACAAGAACTGGGCTGGGGGCCTCCCACATGGGAGGCATATCCCCTCAAGCTGGGGTCCAAACTGGGGAGTGAGAACTGAATTGGAGGCTTCCCACATGGGAAGCACACCCTAGTTCAGCATATGGGCTAGGATTCGATCCTCAGTCCCTGGGGCTGCAAAGTGAGCGCTTAACCTGCTGAGCCATCCGGGCTCTCCCCTCCTCACCCCCCTACACACACACTTATTAAGTGTGTAAATGTATAAGGGCTACGCTGATGAATAAGGCAAACCCCTGTCTTCTTTGAGGTGACAGCAGAGCGGAATCAAGAGGTGACACATAGAGTGACAGGTGCCTCCCCAGGCTTAGAGACGGAATAGCAAGGAGACACACAGACAAAATAAAATTGGAGAAGGAGCAGAGGAAGGAGGAAAGAATTTCTGGCTTCCTTTCTCTTCTCCTACCTAGAGCATCAGAGTTGAAGCAAGGTATGGAGACGAGAGGGAAGAGGAGAGGATCATTTACTCTCCTTCCCCAGGCCGGCAAGGGGGAGAATGCTGTGCTGGCCTGCACTGGGCAGCCACACCCAGGCGATGCGGTGGACAGCAAAGCTTTCCGGCTGTGGTTACTGGAAAACCCAGGAAGCACTCACACTTTTTTCCTTTGCTTCTTTCCCCACCCACCCCCATTTTTATTTCTTCTCTCTCTGGTCATCTTTTTATCCTCCTTCTATGCTCTTTTTTCTCTCTTTTCTCTTCCTTCCTTCCTTCTCTCTCTCCCTTCTATCCTTTTACTTTATTCTTTTTCTTCTCTGTTTCTCTCCCTTTCATTAAAAAAAAAAAAAATCCTGTCCCTTTCTCTATTAGCTCACTTTTCTCCCTCCTCTCCTCTCCCCCCATCTGTTTTATTATTTCCTCTTGGCTGTTCTTCCTGGTCCCCACCTTCCTTTCTAGTGTCATTATTACTGCAGACAAGGCCACTTGTCCCAGACTTGCAGTCCCCTCCCTACTCATCTGCGTGTGCACAGATGTTCACGGACTTGGGTTCTGAGGATGCTGTAACAGTCTCGTTTGGTGGCGTGCCCCTGACCTTTGCACTGGGACAGGGAGGGCTCTGGACAGATTTGGAACCCGGTTTGGGAACCGTCGCTCTGAGTACTTTAGTCTACGTGTGTTCACTGCTATCCTCCTTTTCTAGTTCCTGCCTTTATAACGACCTCTGCATTCAACAAGGAGAGGACAAGACAAGCTGCCTCCCCACAGTGGTCCACAGACGCAGAGGATGCCGGGTAATTGGGCGTTTTTCTGTCTGTTTTTTCTAACTTACGTTGTTCCGCTTGTACGGTCAAGTTCACCCCACAAAGGTCAACTCGGTAAGATGGGTTTTCTTCTGCTGCTTGTTCATTGACCTCGGGTGAAACATGCTACGTGACCACAGAGCTGGGAGAGTGCTTGTTCCCTCCCTCTTTTTGTGGGGCCATGAAGACGTACTGGTCGCTGAGATCTCACCTCGAAGAAGAAACACGCCATGGAAGGGTGACAGGATATCTTACCAGTAACCCACGGATGCTCTAGAGTCTTCATGGGGCCGCGGACTCCGGCATCACTTCTGTTTGATGGATTTGAAAGTAGCCCACACCTGAGCTGACATTTACCCGATGGGGTTGTTATAAACATTTCATTAGAAAATATCATTGAAGACATGTCTGGGTTCAGTTGTATGAAGTTGATTGAAGCTGCATCATAGAATTACCTACCTTGATACCTTAAGCTACCCCATAAACGACCTGTTTCCCCAAAAATAATACAGTGTCTTACCCTGTTTCCCCGAAAATAAGACAGTGTCTTATATTAATTTTTGCTCCCAAAGATGTGCTAGGTCTTATTTTCGGGGGGATGCCTTATACGTATTTCAGCGAGAGGCAAAACTGTAAGTAGGTCTTATTTTCGGGGGATGTCTTACTTTCGGGGAAACATGGTACCATTGGTAAGGATCTTTGAGGTAGACTCTCTAATCACTTTCCGTCGAATCTATTACACAGCTCATCATTCTGTGGATAAAAATAAGCCCAGCCCATTTTAACATAGTTAGAACCTAAAATGCAACATTCAGGGTTTTTACTATGTTTTGTTTCCCTGAAGAATTATAAAATCGTGTTGCTTTTAAGAACAACTTTTTGAGTCTATTCACATGGAGTGGTAGCATTTCCCACGGCTCTGTAAAAGGCGACACTCGGCTGTCACAGAAAAGCATGTCTTAGCTGCCCATTGCCATGTATCTGTGATGCCCGATGTAAGTTGGATGCTTGACTTCACGTTTAAACTCATCTCCTTCCAGCCAGTCATGCGGGGGAGCTGGGTGGGGAGTGGAGGGAACGCCCGGGGAACTGGCCTAGGTGTCGTAGATCAGCCCTGCTGGGACTCCCAAGTTCTCAGACACAAGCAAGTCCTTGTCCCATTTGTATAATTCATTAAAAGTCATCACGGGCTGTTTTCCTATGGAAATGAGCGTGTGTACACAGCGTAGCAGTCAGACTACATGAGGCAGGACAGCTGGGTTTCTGCAAATTTACGTTGGCCAGGCAGGCAATCCAGTGACGGATTGAAAAGAGCAGTGAGTGTCACTGTAGTCGTCTTGACATCGTCACAGTGCCACAAATGAGAGGCTTCACAGGACCTGTGTGACCGACAGGTCACCTGGGAGGACGCACCGTATCACCTCCTCCAGTCTGTCACACGTCCTTGGGGGTGACAGGCTGGCTTCCTGAGACTTTTCTACAGTGTTGGGCCGCCTCTAATGACAGTGCATGAAACGCCTCTTGGCCTTTTTTGTTTCTGCTCTAGATACTGCATGGAGTTCAAGACCGAGTCCCTGACACACCACTGCGCTATGGAAAACCGGCCCCTGACACGGTGGATGCAGTACCTGCGGGAGGGGTACACGGTGTGTGTGGACTGTCAGCCGCCAGCCATGAACTCCGTGAGCCTCCGTTGTTCTGGAGACGGTCTGGACTCGGACGGGTAAGGGGCAGGGCTGGGGGAGGACTTTCCTTGTGACTCATCTGGTGGCTCCGGCCTCCCCTGTGCACGTCCTGAGCAGCTGACCAGTAGGTAGCACGTGGAGGTGTGACTTGGGGAGTCCAACCAGTCAGTGCAAGAATCCTCCATGCAGCCATTCCGGGCCCAGTTCACCCTCGGGGCTAGTGGCTCTCTACCAGAGATGACTGGGGGAATTCGGAGACTGGGGTTCAGACCACGCTCCCAAATGACCACCCGCGACCGAGTCCCCAAAGCAGTGTTCCTAAGACCCGTCGAGTCAGAATCTCTTGGGGTGGTGATTTAAAGTGTGCATGTTTGTGAGCCCCGCCCGAATGGGAGTCTTTGGGGCTGGATTTTTAACAATCTCTAAGGCAGGGGTGGCGAACCTTTTGGCGATTGAGTGCCAAAGTTTATGAAATAAGAGTATACTCGCTTGATGCGTGCCAACCCATCGAGTGAGATAGAGGTATCGATTATTTTTATGTCTATAAGAGCATAAACAATAATTTTAAAAATGGTATTCACAGCTCCGCGTGCCGAAAATAATTGCTTCGCGTGCCACTTTGGGCATGCATGCCACAGGTTTGCCACCCCTGCTCTAAGGTGAGGGAGGGGCCAGCAACTATTTTCTGTAGAGGGCCAGGTGACAGATTTTCTTCGGCTTTGTCACGACCACGCAACCCGCCATTAGAGCCCCCAAACAGGCACAGGCTCTATGTAAACGGTTGAACTTGGCTTTGTCCTAATCATACTGTATTAGCGGACACTCAAATTCACATTTAGAATAACTTTCAGATTCTTCTTCTGATTTTCTTTCAACTCCTTAAAAACGTAAAAATCACTGTTAACCCATAGATGACACAAAAGCAGGGGTGGGCTGGACTCGGCCCCTTGGGTGGAGGTTTGCTGACCGCCGCCCTGCTGACTCATCCCTACAGCCATGTTGCAGGACCGCCGCTCACAGGGTGGTCACAGAACCATGCCTGACGTAGTCGTGGGCTCAGCTTTGCAGGGCGGTCAATCTCCTGAATCTACGGATTGTCCAGAAGAAGTGACCCGTGAAAACACTTTCCCACCCTGACCAGCCTTCCAGTCCTGTACTCATTGATCAGTTAAATCTGGTAGCACTCTCTGTAACTGAGAGAAGGGTAGACTTCGTGCTGGGCACGAATTATGGTTTTAAGTAGGTCTGATGGAACTGGTGAAAATACAGATGAGAAAGTAGACTACGGACCTTTCCAGTTACTCACTATTCCCCCAGCACTTTTTAATGTTTAATAACTTGAATTTATGTTTATTAGTCACTCGTGCCTCACAGCCTCTATATTGAGTACACCATCTGAACAGTAAAGTGGGTAAGGAATTCATATGAAACAGAAACTTAATATTCAGACATTATTTTTCTGACTACCTCATCTATATTTTGACATTAAATGAATTTATAATTTAATTTGTACCCATAACATACCTTAAACCCTGGCTGAGGTTCAGGGTCTTTAAAAATAATAACTTCCATCATCTGGCTTTGCTCTTTCTACTTCTCCCATTTTTTTTTTTTTTTTCCATCATGGAATCAAACAGTTGGAAAGGATTCAAGAGATTATTTGGTTCAGACCCCTCTAATTTAAATACACATAAAACAGGAAGCCGTTTTCCTTTAAGCAGCACTTGACACATACACATCAAGAGATAGAAACTACAGGGAACTAAGGTGACTGTCTCAGCATCGGCTGTCCTCAAACAGGGATTAATTGGTGACTTGTGTTGCTGGGATCCAAATCAGGGAATCTCAAGGATCCCTCTTTTCACTTTCAGTATATAATGTTCTTCATCACGCCATATATGATCGTTAAAAAAAACCCAAAACTTCAATGTAAAATTTTATAAATTCCAATTCTCTTTGGTTTGCTTTTACTGTGACATTTCCAAAATATTGTTTCAGAAATCAGACTCTCCACTGGCAAGCTATTGGCAATCCTCGATGTCAAGGAACTTGGAAAAAAGTTCGGCGAGTAGACCAGTGTTCTTGTCCTGCTGTTCACAGTTTTATATTTATATAGACGGCGAGGTAAATATTTCCAACTGCATTTGTTAACGTGCTACCTGTTACCAAGTTGTGTTCAGCGCTTCAGAAACCTTGAAAAACCTTTCGGCTGGCTTCCTAAACACGTATTGTTGCCACCACACTCCAAAGTGGAGAAAGAAAATCGAGGGGCCAGTTCTCAAGAGACATGGCACCTTTATTTTTACTGAGCTGAGGATCATCCCCCCACCTCCTTACCCCCGAGACTCTGGTTGGTCTTGTGGCCTCGACCTTCCACGTAGAATCCTCATTCTATGGGTTGTCCACGTGTCACAAAAATACATGTCTGTGTGCAGTAAAAGTGCTACAACAGGGCTCATATATTGGTGAATAAGTTGTCATTTAAGGGTGGCCACACTTTGAATCTTGCATTTTTTTCTTCCTATTCTGTAATTTTCAAAACTTCTCACATTAAAGATGTATACAGATTTATGTACACCTTCACACATACCCACCCCATAGATTGGTTCACAAATTCGGAAATCATTACTTTCAAGGAAAGTGTTACCAATAATTTTCCACAGGACAAGTTGCTTAAGATTTAATAAGCATTTTGCTATTAAAAACCAACAGCTATGCTAAAAATACTTTTTTTCGGGAAAGTATTCAGTTAATTGAAAAGATCAAATGTTCATTCAAGGTCCTTATGAGTTCCTTTAAATGTTATATTTTTCATGAAGAAAAATTTTGGCAGCAGTGAACAAAATAATTGCTTTAATTATGAAGGTTCTACCATCATTAGCATCTAAGATTATTTTCAAGGCTAAAGCCTGGAGCATACTAACCTAATCTTTCAGAGTCCAATGTCAAGTTCAGTTGAAGTAAACTTACTGCTTTTTTTCTACAGCATACATTTCCTTATGTTTGGGCTAGAAGGCAATGGTATAGATTATAGAAGATGGAAATTTTATTACCAATGCTATGATCTCACACACATACACATACAAAGAAGCATTAGTCTCACTTATTTTATGATTGGAAAATCAATGAACCAGAGACCAAGTGGCTTGTTGAAGGATCTGGGATTACAAGTTATTCTGAAAGTCAGCCCCTGACCCAAATCTCTGCTTCTCATCCCGAACTCGGCTTCACTGAAAAGCTTGACTTGTAAGCCTTTTCCATTTTTGAAACAAATTTTAAATTCAGGGTATTTTCTTTGAAGAATTGAATCTTATGATTTAAACTATAGGAAACTCCTCTGGTTTCATTTGTATACAATATTATTCACTAACAGATGATTTACTAAAATATTTATTGGTACTTACCATGTAATGAAACAATGACAATAGAAAGCTTAATAGTGAAGGAAAAGTCCCCAAGATGTAATGCTGAGGGTAGCAATATTTATGACTATATATTCATTTGACTGTCAGTTGTTTTCGTAGTAAATTAAATTCTTCAGAAATTAATAAAAAATTTGAGTCTGGTGAAGTCTCATCAAGAACTTCAATTGTAAGTTCAGCTTTAACATTTTAAGACTATTTCTGACATTTGTGAAGCAAGACTTTTGAAAATACACGAGTAAATTTCAATGTGATTTAAAATTTTTATACATGTAAACAAACTTTCTGTTTACATTGTAAAAAGCTCTTTACTTGTTTGACTAGAAAATATCCAAATTTTCTTGGTCTGTACAGTGTTCTGTAAATGATCAAAATTTCACCAAAACAAAACAAAGCAAAAAACCTTTACATATAGGAATGATGACTAACGGCAATAAAACTATGATGCATTTATGGTTGTAATGTGTGTTAAAACATTTAACATATTTGAGCTGCGTAGAATCAATTTTTCACCTTATGCATTTATTTTAGTTGCATGGCCATCAATTACTTTCATACTGAAGTATATTTTTGCAATTTCTATTTTTTGAGAAGAATTTCTAGGCTAAAAGACTTTACTATTAAATAATGGGTTTCGAATGCTTTGTTATTAATGCTAGCAAAACCCAAGGAAACAGTTCAGAACTGAAACATATAGTCCAAGTGATTAACGAAGAACTCAAAAGTTTTTGGGTTTTTTTTTCAAAGTTAAAGATCAAAGTATTTAAGACCTCTTTGGTATTCATTTTTAATGAGTACCTTAGAGTTAGGGTCCTTTTCACAGGCACTATGCAATGATTTACAGACCCTGGAATTACTTAATAGACTGATTTTAAAAAGTGCATGAACAAAAATAAATATCCCCACTCAGGAAAGAAGGGGAAAGAAATTAGGGATGGTGATCATTTAGAAAAGTGAAAGAAAAAAAGTAGAAAAAGAAAAAAAGATGAACTATAATCACACTATTCTCTTTTTTAGGGTTTTCCTTGGGGTGTTTTTATTCAAGAATGTCATAAGTAATAACTTATTGTTTACTTCTGTTCTGGCATAAAAATTTTAACTAGCCATCTTTTCTAGGTATGCACAGAAATGATGCAAAATAAACCGGGTTCTGATTTCTAAGACTATTCTAGTTAATATTTCTAAGACTAGTGAATATCTAGTGAAGGTTCAAACAAAAAGCAGAGACTTGTAGTTATATGTATGGGCATTTTGAGACATAAGCAATCGGATGGAGAGCATATTAAAAGAGAAGTGAAATTTCTAGGTCAGGGTGACATGGACACCCTCTCTCCTTCCCCAAATCTCCTTCCCCAAATCCCATTGAGATTTCAGGATGTACAAAGGAGAATAGGTTTCTAACACAGAGATGAGGTCGGAGGAGGGGTGGAAAGCAGCCCAAAGATTTTGAAGAACATTTTTGAAGCTTGAAAGAAAAAGGGATTCCACTGATGGAGAAACCAGAAGGGAGGGACCATACCCTTCAAAACATGTAGAAAAGAAGATGGAATCAAGGTGAGAGCCATTCTTCCTGCAGTGGGGAGGTAGGGCCCACTAGGCACCCAGAGATGCATTTAAAAAAAATCTCCATCCTGAGAGACAGACTTGTGAAATTTAAAGTCTAGAACTCAAAGGCAAGATTCGGCAAACCACAGGCTAACTCTTGCGGGCTGTCTTTTTTTAATATAGTTTTATTGGAACACAGCCATGCCCGTTTATTTACATATTTGTCTATGGCTAATTTCAAGCAGAGTTAAGATACTGAATGGTCCACAAAGCCTAAAATAATGTTATCAGGCTCTTTACAGATGAAGTTAGTCCACCCTCTGGCTTAGAGAATTCCATTTAATGTTAATTACTGATGTGATTGGATTCAGGTGTACCATTTCCCCCTGTTTGTCCTTGTGGTTTTGTTTTGCTCTTGCTTCCCCACCCCACCCCCGCCTTTTTCTTTCTTTTGTATTATTTGAATAATTTTTAATATTCCACTTAAAAAAAAGATTTATTTTTATTGTTTTTGATGAGAGAGAGAGAGAGAGATACAGAGGTACAGAGACAGAGAGAAGGGGGAGGGCCCAGAACAGTCTCCATTAGTTGCACGTCATGGGTTTTTCCACATAGTTTCATTCCACAGGTGGGGGCAGGGCTGCACAGGGCAGGAACTGGGCCGGGGTCTCACCCCAGTGAGAACTGATTTGGGGGCACTCCACAGCTCAGCATGTGGGTCCGCATGGGCCGGGGCCGGGATTCGATCCTTGGTCCCCGGGGCTGCAAAGTGAGCATCTAACCTACTGAGCCATCCCGGCTTCCCCTAATATTCCACTTTAATCTACCAAATTGGCTATATATCTGTAGCTTTTAAATGGGTGCATCAGAGGTTTGGATATCATGCCTAACTTTTCAGTTCATTCAAGAGTTATTATTTAAGATTTATTTTTATTGTTTTCAACAGAGAGACAGAGACAGAGAAAGGGGAGAGCCCAGAGCAGTCTCCATAGTTGTACATTAGTTTTCAATATAGTTTTGTTCCACAGGTGGCCGGGCCGTGAAGGGCAGAAACCAGGCCGAGGTCTCCTACATGGGAGGCTTGCCCCGCGAGAACTGAACTGGGAGAACACCCCAGCTGAGCATATGGGTCTGCACAGGCTGGGGTGGGATTCGATCCCTGGACCCTGGGGCTGCAAGAGGAACGCTCACCATCCCAGCATCCCCCACGAGTTACTATGTTTAATATTGCACTGTGTGTAACTTGGGGAAGTCTCACAGCCATGAACTGGAAACAGCTCTGAAAGCCTGAATATGAACAACGGACCCACCAGCCCTGCAGCAGGCAGTTGACGCCAAAGCAGACCCCTAAGACAAGCCACCCAGCACATCAGCACTTGGTGGATGACGGCCAGCATCCTGAGTTTCTTTCCCCACTTCTGACTCAGAACTGACTAGAGGAAGCCAACTATGCTCCCCAGAACACTCCCAAGATGCCCGCTGCTTGGCGCCTGCTTGCAGCTCCCTCCGCCAATGGCTGTGGGTCGTAGCGGCTGGCTTTCCCCACAATGCTCGCAAATCTCTGCCAAACAGAAGTGATGGGGGGTCCACTCTCTTGCTACACAGCAAGCTCTGCATAAACAGCCTGCTTGTTCTTTTTTGAGTGGTCTCCATTTTATTCCCACAACGCAAATGCTCAACAGCATAACAGGTTAATAATTGCAATAATCATATAACATATTACTGTATAGAAATGAAAATAAGCGACAGCTACATGACATGAGGGAAAAAATAGCAGAGTACAGAGTTTTTAATTTCCTTAAATGCCTCAGGTCGAAATGAAACAATGGCATTCTCCTGGCCTTTGCAGAGTGGCTGAGTCGGGCTACTCCACGGCTTAGCTGGGCCACCTACAACTCAGCCGCGGCCTTCACCACAGAACGCATGCAGCCCCGAGATCATTGAGGTGGGAGCTTAGGCCCTCCAAGTCTTCCCTGAGACTGTGCCCTGTTCTGGGCATGGGCACAGCCTTCTAGAATCTCTGGTCTTACGTCCTTCAAAGCCCTTACCCTCATGTATCTTCTTCCCCAGGATTTCTGGTCTGTCCGCAGCCTGTAGATGTTTCTAAAGCCCAGAGTTCAGAGGGGGCAAGACAAAGGCAAGCCCCTGAATGACACTGTCAGGGAACTGCCAGGCGGGTGAGACCACACGATTCTGGCAGTACCAGGCCTGTATTACCCCCTCGGGTAGCGTCAAGCTGCCCCACATGCCAGGCTGCTGTCCCCAGCAGCGGAAGCCAACACCGAAACCATCCTACCAAAATGGACTGGCCTCTTTCTTCACAAAGGAGCCCCTGGTTGCTTGAAGTTTTTATTAACAGCTGACTCGAACAGTTTTTGCCAGCTTCATCGCTGCTTCAGTAGCAGGCTTCCTGGGAGGCCCCTCCTCCACCCATTTTGGTGATGTCACTCACTACGTAACATCTGTAAATGATCAACTTTTAGAAACAGAGGACAGATCAGGGGTTGCCAGGGGTTGGAGGAATGACGTGAGAGGAAGATGTGTGGCAGTGGGAGGGATGGGGCCTGGAAGCTGCCAGGATCAGCTGGTGGTGGTGGATAGTAACCTGCACAAGCGGTGACAAGCTGTTTAGAACTCAATACCCCCCCCCGCCCCCCACAGCACATGTAAAGCTGGGGAGATCTGAGTAAGACTGGTGGATTGTCTGCATATCGATATACTGCAGGTTTACAAATTAATACTGGGGGACACTGGAACTGTAAAGAATAAAATGTTGGTGGAAACTCCACATTGTCTAGTAAGGTGTGTAAAAGGGGCGGGCCTCTCTGGAATTTTGCTTTTCCTTTTTTTGTTTTTTTTTAAAGATCTATTTATTGTTTTTGACAGAGAGAGATACAGAGTCAGAGACAGAGAGAAGGGGGAGGGCCCAGAACAGTCTCCATAGTTGCACATCATTGGTTTTTCCACATAGTTTCATTCCACAGGTGGGCACGGGGCTGCATAGGGCAGGAACTGGGCTGGGGTCTCGCCTGGTGAGAACTGAACTGGGGGCACTCCCCAGCTCAGCATATGGGTCCACACGGGCCAGGGCCGGGATTCAATCCTCAGTCCCCAGGGCTGCAAAGTGAGCGCCTAACCCACTGAGCCATCCCGGCTTCCCCATGCTTTTCCTTTTTATGTACTGTACCCACAAGTTACATAAAAATGTTTTAGTTACATCTAAAATAGCTCTTTTAATAAGCACCAGAAAATTCGAAATAAGAAAGCACCATGCTGTAATTGACAGCAATCTGTTTTTAGTGGCACATAAAATAACCAAGCGTCTTAGTTATTGGCAGCTTAGACTTGAGGATTTATGGCAGGTATGCCCAACCCGGCCCAGGATGGCTTTGAATGAGGCCCAACATAAATCCTTGAAACATGAGATTTTTTTTCAAACTTTTCTTCAGCACATTGCTATTGTTAGTGTCTTTTGTGTGTGGCCCCGGGAAGCCACGAGGTTGGACACCGTTGATTTGCAGTATGTTTGAAATGGGGAGGCTGCCTGCTTTTCACCAACCACCAAAACATCTGCAATAGACCAGTGACAGTGACTGCTGCTGTAACAGAACAGACTGAGTCAGGAGGCACATCCTAACTATCCACACTTCTGTTTATCATAGTATTGGACACATTCAGGGACCATGGGAAAGTAACGTACGATGCAGTAAGAAATGAAATACAAATGACAAAAAACACCATTATTCAACTCTTCATGCAAATACTTCAGTATTTTCACTCAATCATTAAAAAAATCCAGCCATTGTCAATATAATGAGAAGTTACACAGCTGGACACTTTTTGGACAGCCCCCGTATAACTCAAAATGTGAAATATATTAGTTTTTGACTAAATTCTCTAAAGCAAGCATGTCCAACCTGCAGCCCACGGGCCACATGTGGCCCCAGGACGGCTTTGAATGTGGCCCATCACAAATTTGTAAACTTTCTTAAAACACTGATTTGTTTCTTTGTCTGTTTTTTAGCTCATCAGCTATCTTTACTGTTAGTGTATTTTAGGTGTGGCCGAAGACAATTCTTTTTCCAAAGGGGCCCAAGGGAAGCCAAAAGGTTGGACACCCCTGCTCTAAAGAATAAAATGTTGAAAACTCACAAGTGTGTAATGTATGATCTTGCTTAGTTAGTATTTATCATAGATGAGAAAATGATCCTGGTTAATAGCAATGTAAGCAAGCACTTACAGAACACCATTTAGGTAAACTGCTGATAGACTAAAAACATCGAAGAAAAGGGTATTTATGGCACCAGGTTATAAAGCTGCTTTATTTAAAACCATCTGTCAAAGTTTTAACACTGGAACAAAAGTCAAATGTACCTAAATGAGACATGAAGCAATTCCTGGTGACAGTACAAATTTTGTTGTATAGGTTATTACTATTTAATTTTTTTCCTTTATATGAAACTCCTGAGAGAAAAATTTAAGTATGTCACAACTCAAAGATTACTATGTACATTTATCATTTTATAAGCAAATGTTTTAGTAATTAATATATCAAAGCCATAAATCATTTCCACTTATGTCAAAAGCCTATCATTACTCACTGACGTAGAAACCACTTTATGTGTGTGCTATGGAGTTGAAGTCAGCCTCCACACACAGAATAAATAGGTTAACAGAAATATATTTTTTCCTCTTACCTGGTTTTCATGCATTTATTGGTGCAAGATTTGGGGGTAGAGGTATTGAAAGCATAAAGGTTCAACAAATTTACATTTCACCAAAGTAAAAAGGTTCTTAATGAACCTTTTACTCTTAATGAACCTTTACTCTTAGGGCACAAATGCTCAATTAACAGTGCTTCAAATAAAAATTCTTTCTAAGCTACATCAATGACCAGCAAATTTCAGATAAAAAGCAAATGTCAAAACACTGAACTGTCCTTTCATCCACTCAGTCGTCCTCGTCTGAGCAAATCAGCTTCAGCCTCCTCATAGTCCTCCATCTGTCTTTTAACATGACACTCGTTCGATTGTTGAATTTATAATGTAACAATATCTTAGACCAGTTTCCTTCTCCATATTTCCTCACGCCAGACCTCAGATTTCTGTCTTCTTCCCAAAGCCATGCCTTTTGATAAAAAATTAAAGTTATTCACAGGGACAATTCTTTATATATTTTTAAATGAGGAATAAGTGATAT
The DNA here is from genome assembly GCA_004027555.1 of Craseonycteris thonglongyai. Taxonomy (NCBI): domain Eukaryota; kingdom Metazoa; phylum Chordata; class Mammalia; order Chiroptera; family Craseonycteridae; genus Craseonycteris; species Craseonycteris thonglongyai. The sequence continues at coordinate 93,885 of PVKE010001724.1, forward strand.
ATAACATTATATTAGTTTCAGGTGTACAACACAATGATTCAGTATTTGTATGTATTGTGAAATGATCACCAGAAGTTAACATCCATCAAAAGTAGATAAAAAGTAGAAGTTATTCACAGAAATAATTCCTTAAAGAACATCATTACTGTAAATGTGACTTTTTAAAATCAGAATATTGGGGAAGGGGAAAGCCGGGACGGCTCAGCGGGTTGAGCGCTCGCTTTGAGGCCATGAGGACCGAGGATCGAATCCCGGCTCCGGCCCAGGCAGGACCCACGTGCTGAACTGGGGAGTTCCCACAGTTCGGTTCTCTAACTGTCTCTGTCTCTGTCTCTCTCTCTATCTGTCAAAAAGTAAAATAGAAATAAATATGCACTGA